>JASSUY010003051.1:0-19404 GCA_032466535.1 Forpus xanthops | reverse complement strand
TCCCTTCCCCCCCCCCCCCCCCCATTTTTAGGGCTATTTTTATTTATTATTTAAGAAAAAAAAACACCTCTCTGGTCAGGAAGAATCAGTAATACTGCATTTTTGGTGCTACGCTTGCATTTTAATTTAGGCACCCTGGTAATTTAACTTGAACTTACTGTTCAGCCACCTTCTTTATAATTAATGTCAAGCAACATCCTTGTAATGGGTTGCCTATAAAGTCCTCCCAGGTTTCACAGTCTGGGGAACTGTACCATACCATGCTGTGGGAAGTAGATATTTATGGAATTGACCTGGCTGATGTTGTCAAAAGAGTTGGTTGCTAAGTAAAATAAATTGCCATGTAAAGGGCTGTGCACCTGAGTAGACATACTTTCAGAGGTAGTTAAGAGCCAAGTCATGGTTGTCTGAGTTTTGGGGTCAATAAGGGTTGCTCATGAAAGCTTGCTGCCTACTGTGTTGGCTAGCAGCTTCAGCATGCCTTTTGGGGTGGCAGTGTGAGGGTTGCAATGCTGAACAGGGGTATGTAAACCTACTGGAGCATTTTCCTTATTGTAGAAAAGCATCCTTTTGTGAAACTTAAAACTACTGCACAGCCTATGTGTGTTTGTCTGTCTGCTGGCTGATAGAGGTGTGTGTCAGCCTGTGGGTAGCCTAAGGTATTGGTTTGTATGTTTTGAAATATGATGACTTACTAAAGACAAGATGGCTGGAGTGAAAAGAGGTGCTTGCTCCTCTTGCTAGAGCAGTTGGAAAGAGGTACATTAGTGCTAGCAGTATAATCCCTAGGTCTCTGCTGTTGTTTCATTACTTTCATCAGCTGTAAAATCTGCTGGATCTCACTTTTAAATACCTCTTGTCTCAAGCAGCTGTGTTCTTGCCAAGTCTTTCTCTAGTCACACATCAGGTTTCCTAATCCAGGGAAGCACAGCTCTCTGCAGCTGGCACTTGCAGGCGCTTCCAGGCTGGGAAGATGCAGCTGCTGGTCACATCTGGCAGGTCTTTGTGTGAAGGAAATGGGATCTCCTCCCTGGATTTAGACCAAAAATGTTGATTTTTTTAGAGTCAGCCCAAGTAAGTCATGTTGATAGTAAAGAGTGTGGTCTGACTTCAGACATGGTCCTGGAGAAGTGATACTCCACTTCTGGCTTGTGCATCCCCTCACCTCATGAGAAGAGCTCGGTTGCAAGGAATTCTTACCTTGATGTGTGAATGATGCACCTCTGGGAGATTACAATGTGTAGTCAAAAAAGCTTGGCTGAGAACGTCCTTTTCCTGATGAGATGTATGCAGCTGTTCAACCCTGGCTTTATTATGCATTTGCAGACTGGACATAGTAAAGTAGAAGAAAGACTCACCCCAGATGCATTTCCTTGTACTTCTCATTTATCTCTGAGATAAATGCCCCCTTTGTCAGGTGTTAATGCTTTAAATCACTTCTGTTAAGCTCTTCTAATTGCTTTGTGGCTCAGTTTCGGATTAAATCCTCTATCAACCTACATTGCAGTAAAACAAAAAGAAAAAACCCACGCAAAAGCAACTTCTGTGTTTACTTCTGCTTTGTCTGCTCCTGCTGCAAGTACTCTGTTGAGGTGGTCATTTTTACATCTAACAATTACCAGTTCTTGTAAACGTGTTAAAAGAAATCAGTGCCAGCACAGTGCAGGAATTGTTCATCCCTGTCATGAAAACAAAGATGCTGGATGGGAATATGTCTAAGGTGTGCCTGCAAGTGAGGAAATGTGCCACACCTCTGTTGTAAGGCGGATCCCAGATTTTATGCTTCTTTGGAAAGACGCTACAACCAATGAGAAAAGGTGTGTTGCCATGAATCCAAGGAACCTGTGAGCTGCTTTGTATGACCTCCTTAGGATATTTGCCTTTAGATTCAAGATGGGAAACAGGATGAAATTACAGAGCTCAGTGCAGCGTATACCATGAAAGTATCCATGACAAGAGGAGAGAAAGCTTGCTGGTGTGCTCCATTTCTGGGTTTTCTGCTAAAGGTGTTCCCTTCTGAGAGTTCAGTGGTGAACAAACTTAAAACTTTTTATTATATGTAATATACATATATATTAAAAAAAAAAAACAATAAAAGAAAATATGACTTGCCAGAATGACTTAGGTGTCTTGCCAGGTAGATGATTCATTTGAGAGTTGCACAAGTACAGGAAAATCAAAACAGATATGCTAATAAGAGTAGCATTACTGGAAGGAAATGTATCTGGCCAGGGAGAAGTGGACTAAGCAAAAGCAGGAGATTGTATTTCGGAGGGTTATGACCTTGAAGGGCTGAATATAATGAATGCAGTGTTTCAGGCTGCCTTTTTGCCTTGCAACTGCTGCATACCATTGATATTCATCAGCAGCGATGGGGCTGTGCAGTGGGAAGCCTTGCAAAGCATCACCTTGGCTCTGAGAGAAGTGTAAAGCTGATAAAATGCAAAACTACTCAGTGTGCATGCAGGAAATGCCTTTTACTTCATGGCTTTCTGTCTTTACCCAAAATAAAGCTTTGTTGCTAAATGTGCCTTCAGTTTAGATCCCAAGCTCTCTTCCCTAGTACGTTACACCTCCTGTATGTATTACAATGGTGTAAATGCTGCTGGTGCATGCTGCTTTGGTGTCATAAAGCCTCTGGGAAAGTGATTAGGCTTGATCCACAGACCTGCTTATACCGTTGAGCAGCTGAGAGAGAGGGACTGGGCTGGCATTAGGTTTCTCTTCCACTACTGCCTCCTAATTTTCTTCGTCCCCTGTGCTGGGGAAGTGAATAAGGTGCTTTCAGATGCCTGTTGCAATTGATTTTTGTCTAAAAGCATTTGATCACAGGTTTGAGAAGTAACATGTGAGCAGCGATATTTACTGACACTTTGGTGTTTGTTTTGGGATTGGTAGATAAGATCCTATTTGTGAGATGTTTACAAGCTGAATGAGTTTTGAATTGAAAAATAAATTATTTAAGGTTATAGAGTGTTATCCTTCGCAGTTTGATACATTCTCCTAATATTTCAAGGGAGTGGGGAGGTCCTTTCATGTTGAAATACAACAGCGACAAAATCTTCTGCCGTTTATATCTCAGTTCATGGCAGAATGTTAAATTTTGCTGTTAGTCTTTCTTGAATTTATGACCTGGAGAGGAGAAGGAGATAATCACTGGAGGGGGAGGAGGAGGGAAGAGCTGACAGTCAGACTTCCTGCCCGCTCCAGACCCCAGAGAAGTGTCCACCGAAGTCTCAGAGTGCTTCATCTCAGGCATCCCAGGCTATTGATGGGATGGGAGTAAGGTAGGACAAACAAAAAGAGGACTTAAAGTAGATGATAGGTCCCTTCTTTGGGGTTGTAGACAGGTGCAGTAATTTAGGAGGATCCCGTTAGTATCATATTTTTCAACTGCTATGGATGCAAATTAATTCTAGCGTAAATGGAAAGTGGAATAAGCTGCCATCTTCCCCCTCTTCCCCCCCCCCCCCCTTGTAGACCTGTGGGCTTGTTCACAGGTCTTCTAAGAAGTCTTAATTGAGGGTTGTGTTTTGACTCTGTCCTTCCTTCCCTCCCTCCCTTTCTCAAAATGGAGAATACCTACTTAAACAGTGTATACCCTGACTGTTCTTTTCTTTAGGTCCTTACTTCTGAGTTGAAGGTCCCACCATAACTCCCTAGCAAATGCGTTTGCTCTTTTTGGTGTAGAAGTATAATACTTGTTACTTAATGGGTTGTGAGTGCTTTCATATGCTGCTAAGATGTGGTTAAAATACTGTTGCCATCTCATTTTTAAGACGTACATTTGATTGGTGTATGCATGACAAGGAGCCACAGAAAGTTGGAGGGGAAAAGGACCTTGAAAGTCACTTGCAATAAAAAGTGCAAACGTCCTTCTGAGTTATGAAGTTCTTTGGGGATATTGTCTGGACTGTGTATCTTCCCTGCTTGGACTGCTGCTGGGATGCCTGCAGGGAGTCTGGCTGTGTGTGTCCTATGCAAGGAGCCAGGCTGAGCTCAGAAATGTGCCTTTACATTCACTGCACAACCTGTATGCATAAGCTGTGCCTGCCAGCCTTTCTGCATCAGCTGCACGGGAATAAGTCAGTGCTCTGCCCTTTAATGATAAAGCGTGCCATTACGTTTTGCTTAATTGGTTGTGTTTTCATCAGGTGATCTCTAGACAGGCAATTTAGAGCTGCTCCGTGATTATTGTGGTTTGCAGTGTACAAATTAGTGTGGGAAGCTGCAAACACTAGCCTTGCAACTTAGGACTTCAGGGGCAGGATTAGCTTTTTCTGCACTCATCTGAAGCATGAATGGTAAGGAGGAAAAACACAGGCGGGTGCCATGCTGCTTGCTATTTGTAGGGGCATCCGTGCACTCCAAAGGATCATTTAATCTTCCAAACATGTTTTGGTACAAGTCAGGCGCCGCAGGTGGGCTTCAGACATAGAGAGGTGCACTTCCCCAAAGCAAGTTGCTTACATACTGGATTTTTAGGATTGAGTAATTTTTATTTAGTTATTTTTAAAGGGTCCTTGGTATGTAGTACTGGTTCCGTACTGTCTCAAGTTATTTCATAACCCATGTTTGACTTGTTCTGTATGATTCTGGTCTCTTCTTCCAAGTAACAAGTGAAAGGATGAGAGGAAACGGCCTCAAGCTGCACTGGAGAGGTTTAGACTGGATATGAGGAAAAATTTCTTCATTGAGAGGGGGATCAGGTGTTGGAACAGGATGCTCAGGGAAGTGGTGGAATCACTGTCCCTGGAAGTATTTAGAAATCATGTAGGTGAGGCCCTTAGTGACATAGGTTTGAGACCCTTTGAGACCTGTGGATGATGACCAATTCAGTACCTGGGAATATTTAAGGGCTAAGTTTCTTATGAAGAGCCAAATTGTGTGGATAAGGCCCAATAAAGAGGGTAGTGAAGATGATGTTTCTAACATCACTTTGCCTCATTGGTTGTTGAGACTGGTCCCAAGTAGGTAGCTGTAGAAGGGAATGAGAAGAGGGTGCTAGCTTAACTTCATACATGTGGATTTAGAAATCCTTTTCTACCTTGATGCATGTTAATCAGCTTGTCATGGAGCATAAGCCCCCAGGCTTGGGGTCTTTTTTCTTTTGGATTGGGAACTCCCAGCACAATCAAGCATGGTGAATGAGCTACAGGCATTTTGGCAGGCTGTCCTCATGTACCCAGAGTCAGTAATAGAGCTGCATGGCAGCATAGCTACTTACTAGACAATACAGAAAACATTATGTTAGCAGAAGCTAGTGGTGATTTAAATGGGCTTGTTTGGGCAGTCGTGCTGGGATAACTGCTCTTGCTATGTTGCTGTAGGCTTTGGTGAATGGATTTTAGAGGAGAGTCGCTGTTCCCCTGCTGCTTTTGTGTACGCTGTCTTTCTTCTGTTCTGTCTTCCTTCAAATACCTGTTGAGGATAAAAATCCTCCACTCCCATAGACGTGGATTTAGTGTGTGCATGTATACAGATTGCTTAAATTTGGCTGGCTTAAAGGAAACAAAGTTTTGGGTTTTTTGTGGGTTTGTGTTTGGTTTTATTTTTAATTTTTGTTTGGTTTTGGTTTTGTGCCTTTTTAAGATATATTTATGGGGGTTTTATTTATTTTGCATTTGTAGTCAAGACTAATCAAAACCACATGGTTTTGGAAAAAAATGAGTGCTTGACAAAACTGCTGTCATCAAAGAAAGAATGGCAACTCTTACTGAAATCTGTGAAGGCAGAGTTGGGGCTTGTTTGGTTCTTAGGGTAAATCTTAAGGTTGTTTTGATTTGTTTTTTTTTTTTCCGGGATATTGTATATTCATCTTTAGGAATTCAAATAAGGGGAGAGAATTACATGCTGTTTTTAAGATGACCATGGATGTAGCAGGAGGTCTGTCATTTTCCTGGCCACTGCTACCCTTCACCATAGCATAGGCTGTGATGGAAAAGTATACTGTGTCTTTTTCCCCTGCATTCCTTACATGTCTCTGCTGTCATCAATAAGTCAACCCTCTTCCTTCTCCTCACCCACCTGTTGACTTTTTGAGTTACTTATCTTCCTTACTGAGTTTTAACAGATTAAAATTCCCCCCCAAGAAGGTAAGGTGAGGAGGCGAAGAGCAGCGGTGGTGGTGGTGTTGCGTGCTGGGCAAGTCTGTGATACCCACTGCTGCTGCTGATGCATATTGTGACCTGAAACTGTTGATCTGGTAGATGGAGCTGTACGTGTTTCCTGCTCCTTTGATATCTTACTTTTGCAGTTTTATTCATGGTTGGCTGACAAGTAGTACTTGGAGCACTGATTTTTCTTAATTTCAGAATTAATCAAACATACCACTGATTGGCAGCACAGATACTGTTATTTTTTCACCTGAATTTGCAGACACTAGAAAGAGCTGTTGTCCACTTGACTGTCTGACTTGACTGCAACTGATAATAACAGTAGGCTTTCCAGTTTTCTGTATTGTCATGTTTCTGTAGCCATGATGCCCTGGTTTAGGTTGGGCAGTATTGAAAGTGGAAAAAAAAAACTTGTCAGAACAGAAAGGTAGCACTCATGAAATTCTGTAGCAATAGCAATAACTCTCCCCAAAAGACTTGATGGCATTTCGTTGCTGGATTTGCTTTCGATGGTACGACAGAGCTGTTGTTTCCTGGCACTATAGAAACCTCATTGTCCTCAAGAGCTGGTAACCACATCTTCAGAACAGACAAGTGCAATTGCTTTTTGGCTCTTGAGCAAAGTCTGTTAGTGATGTTCGTCTTTGCACTCTGCAGTAAGAAGATGAAGAGGACTGTGCTTGGCCACCTGCATATATAGAGAGTAATCTCTCTGCTGTTTGGGCATGACTGGATGATAAAATGTATGAGGTTGATGTTTGTGTTGTTTTTTAGTTGCTATTTTTAAAAAGCATGTGTTGTATGAAGTGGTGCCCTTGTAAGAAGGGACGATACTTTTGAAGGCCTAGGAAAGGTACAAATTTATTCTTGTTCCCTCTCAAGACAGTCATAGTACAGGTTTTAATGCAGTTTCTTGTTTGCAAAATGGTATGCCCCAGTCAATGCTGCACTATCTCCAATTACTGAAACAGAAGGAGATGGAGGCTGTTCAAGGTTAATCAGCAGCTGTTGTGCAGACCTCACTCAGGAACAGGAGAGCTGGTGCTTTGATCTGGTGTGGGGGACGGACAGACAACAGAAACATCTCATTTTCAAGGAGATTGTGTTCTGCAGGAAACTACCCCTCCTCCCCTCCAACTGACCTTATATCCCATGGAAACATCTTCATGGCTTTGTTCTGCTTTAAAACAGTAAAGCAAAGTGGTATTACTCAGATGATGATTTTTTTCTTACCCAATTCAGCTGCATTAAGTATGTGCCTAGATTTAAGCGCATAGTCAGTTCATGGAGTTTGAGGTGTTGAAATTTAAATTACATCCTCAAATACCTTTCAAAGCTGTGCTTTCTCTCACTGTCTACAGAAACTTAAGGTTCAACTAGCCCTTCTGTGTAACTTTGTCCATCCCATTCCTGCCCTGGATCAAAACTACTGTTTTTTGAGTATTCATAGAGAAGACAGGCTGGCTTGGAGAAGAATGGAGCCCATCAGTAATCCTGTCTTGGAGTGATTTCTGGAACATTCATGTATTTTCCTTTTGTATGTTGTGTGGCAGTAGCGTATACAGACCTTTGTGGTGGCTTTTGTATTCAGGTGCCACTGAAATCTGGCTGTTGTGGAAGCCTTGTGTCAGTGAGCACAGGAAAGTTGTACTGAGGAAGCAAAGGAGAGGATCTAGATCAGTACTCTGACAGAATAGTATGTCAGACGAATGGCCATTGCTACTTACTTGTTTCCCTGGACTTGGATGTGGTCCTTCTTAGATAAGAACAGGTCAAGTCTTCTGTTTAAGAGGCTGAATGCTTCACTTTAACGTTGAAGTTGGGGAGGTATATCTAGCTTCCAGTGAACTTCACGCGTTAGCCACATAGTGGTCTGGCTAGGCGTGCAGATGGCGTGTTAATATTAAGGGTACTGAAGTGTTTTCAATAGAACATAGCTAACAATGAAGGACAAGGTTTTTAGAAGCAAACTTGTTCATTAATATGAAATTGGCAAGTAAGTTGTATTCTTCTCTGGATAGCTTCTTCCCTGCTGTGTCCCTCTTTGTTTGAAATCAGCGTGTGAATTGGTGAAGGAGAGGAACAAGGATAAATGTGGTTTTGGTTATCTTTTGCATTAGAAAGCTATGTCCAGCTTGACCTAGTTAATAACATCTCTTCCTGTCTCTCAAACTTTGTATTTGGAGCCAAGCTACTGAAATGTATAAACAAAAGGTTCTCAAAATACAAATTGACTATTGTTCTTTTTACTTTGCCAAGCCCTAATAGCAAAATGCTTTTAGAATGCAGATGCAGCATAACCTACGTTCATTGCTGTTAATTTAAAGCAGTTTTAACTGCTTTGAATCAACTGCATAGATGAGTTGGCTGGATTTTGTATTATAATGTGAATGTATAGTGTTTGTACCTGTATGAGAACACAGTTATTATACCATATCTGCTCTTTTATATACAGAGATGCACTGTATATGAAAAAAAATGTGGTTAATGTGCAGACAGTTCTTTTAGTCACCATACAACCTGTATGCCTACAAAATCTATCATATTAATTACTGTTTCGCGATGAATGCTCCACCATTTCAATTTAACAGAGTTCTTAGTTAATGTCATGATTTTCAGTCTATGTGCCCAATATAAAGTATAAAAATATTTTTATCATTTCCAGGAACAGCATACAGGGTAAGGCAAGAGTTTGTGTTTTCAGCAGCAAAATCTGAGAGGCAGAAGGACTAGGAGCTTCTCCAAGTGGTCTTAGGGCTCTGAGATTTGCAAACTTGTTTCCTTTGCCTTTTGCAGTTGGTAGAAATTTACTTGCAATGGAAATGATGGCATACAGCCCTTCTTCTGCAAATGCTAGTCCAAGTATTTTTGTAGCTGTGCTTCATAGAAATAAACCCCACTGTGTTTCAGTAAGTTCTCTGTGACTTTGTTTTGCCCCTTTACCCCAGAAGAACAAGGTGTCAGGGAGCTCTGGCGCGTAACCTGTTACTAGGCTTCTGTCTCCAAAGCAGGTTCAGTTCAATACCATGTGCTGTCATGTGCGTCGAGTGGAGTCTTTCCTCAGGTGGGTCCTGTACAACAAGTCTTGCCCATAAATTAACTACTCTGGAAGATTTTGCTCTCAAAACTGTCACTTGTGCATAGCTAATGCATGATGGAGGGACAGCTGCCCAGCTGGTGGCTGTAACTTGCATAGCCTGTGAGGTATCTTTAGCCAAGACCTTTTTGTTCTTTCCCTCCCCCAGAAGGGAAGGCATTGCAGCCCGTGGACAGATAGGGTATTGTTGAGCTACCTTGCCAGGGAACACATTGTATTTGCATTTCAGATGCCTCGGGCTTTGTGAACTGCATTGTTCCAGCTTCCCTTGAATAGCAGCTATTGACCCCTAACAATGTACATTTGTTTAAATCAGGCCCTTTCCTAATATAAAAAAAGCTTATTTTAGGACTAGCCCAACCAAGTGAACTCTTCTGTGCAGGCCCCCTTTCCCCCCTTCCATAGAAATATGCAAAATTAATTATTTAATACAAGATGGAAAGCATTCTACTCCTTGTAAGAGGCTGTTTTGAATGCCGAGGTTTTGGCAAATTTTGCTGCGGCTCAGTGTTTATAATCTTTTCATTGCCCTTGAAAGTATAAACCTTGTGTTACTCGAGCTCAGAGATTCTGGCAAATAATAAACAAGTGGAACAACAGGAGTGAGGTTGTCCTGAAGCACAAGAAGAACTCGACTGCATTTTGGCAAATTGGCTTTTTGTCTGTTTATACATGTTTTTATATGGATTAATTTCATCTAGGAGGAGGAGGGGGAGGCTGATGGGTACAGACACTTGGGAAATGTTGGGCTGAATTCCCTTTGCTACTTGGGGGGACTGCAATACATACTTCCAGTCAGCCATCACCTTTGCAGAGCCTGGCAGCATCAGTAGCCGCCGTCACTAAATCTGTTACAATTTCTGAACAAAACTATGGTTATTTACTGGAGGGGATATAACCCTTTCTCCTGTGAGGTTGTTAGTTTGAGGCAGGAAGGCTCAGTGAAGTAAAAATTTTTTGTGTCGTCCTTCCATGTTATGCCAGAACGATCCCATTAATAACAACAAGATATTCAAACATGAAACAGGGTTTGTCAGATTGAATGGAGTTATTTCATGGGCTGACAATTCATTCTTATGGTGTCCTGTGATAACTCGGGAATATTGCCTCTCATGAGGTTTCTGTAGGTATTTCTGATGGATGCATTAGAAAAGTATGCCAGGAGAGACAAGGACATACACATTGGGGTCTGAGAAAGGACCACAAAGGTGGTGAAGGGTACAGGAGCATCCCTCCTATGAGGTAAGGCTGAGAGAGCTGGAGCTATTCAGCCTTGAGAAGCCTCTGAGGGGAGATTTACATGTATATATTTGATTAGTGTATATAAGTACGCAGATTAAAGGTGCAAACGGGACACAGCCAGTCCACTGACAGCACCAGAGGCAATAGGCACAAACTGAAATGCAGGCAGTTCCCTCTAAACATGAAGAATCACTGTTACACTGTGAGAGTGACCAAGTACTGGAGCAGGTTGCCCAGGGAAGTTGTGGAATCTCAGTCCTTGGGGATACTCAACAGCCATCTGGATAGAGTCCCAGACAGCCAGCTCTAGGTGGCCCTGCCTGAGCAAAGGTTTGGACAAGTTGATCTCCACAGATCCTTCCCAGCCCTCTGTGATGCACAGGTGAAGAGGGATGGCTGAGGACATGCAGCAATCTGAGGCAGAAGTCTCAATTCACCCTGCTTTGAGTGGGATCTGTCTTATGCAGTGCTGTGCGCTTGTGGCTTACAGGCTTTAGACCCAGGCTATGGTGGACTAAGCCAGGTAGGTGACGTCTGTGTCAGAGCACATTACACCACCGAGCAGGGGCTTCTGGGCAGCTGCAGGCCTCAAGTTTTCACTCCTCTGTGCTCTTGGGGGCAATGGGCTGATGGCAGCAACTGCACTACTGTGAAAGACCCTTTGTTTCCCACCCCAGCAGTTGTAGGTATTCCTTAATAAGGAGGATGTTGCCTTCCAAGCTGTCATTGTGCCTACACCTGTACCTGAGGGACACAGGGCACTCTGTTTTCTGGCTCCAGTGCGGAGGTACCAGAGGAAGTCCAAGAGCAGTGCCCTTGCATCAGCCTTCCTCCCTCTGGAAGGAGCAGGGTGAAAGGTGCCCTTGGGCCTCTCAGCATGAGGGTTTTCCTGCAGCTTGAGAGGACTAAGAACGTATCACCCTGGGTTTTCTGTCAGCTGGAGCCTGATGCAGACACAGGGGAGCAGGTGGAAGTCTTCCCACTGCTGTCACTGGGTTTTGAACTAACTACTTGAATCCTTTTTATTGCTTCTACCACTCTGAGGAGTCCTCTCCCTGATGCTTCCCAACCTCCTGCTCCTCCTTCCCCCCTCAGGTGCTAGCAAGCTTTTTTCTGCTCCCCTCTGCCCTCACCTTGTGCTTTTGAGTTGATGTATCTTGCATTTGAACTGCCTTGGACTTGCTGTAAACTTGGAAACCATTTGGCTCAAGGGCCTGAAGGTAAAAGGGGGAAAGCAGCATTTAAAATACAAAGCTGTTTGCCAAAAGGTGGAGGGGAAAAAAATGAGGGTTGCCCTTACCTGCTCCTCTGTGTAGCTGAGCTCTCACCTTTTGCAGAAACCAAGTAACAGGAGTCTTTATGTTGTGAGGGTAATTTGTGTCTCAGTACTGCTGTTCTCCCATCAGAGAAAGCAGGGACAGCCTTTGGATGGCAGCATGCAAAACTGATTATTTGAATTGTTTTTTTTTTTTTTTTTGGAGATTGCAGACCCAAGTCACAACTTCATGGTTATGAGGATATATCCCAGCTCTTTTCTACTTATTCTGCAGGAGAAAATTTTATTCTTGTGGTAGAAATAAAAAAATCTCCATTCTGTAAATACCACTGAACTGTCATCTTTCTGATATGGACCCTGCTGTCTATTTGTAGAGAATGGGAGCATAGCTTGGGTTGAAGGTCAGGCTGTGGGGTGCTGCTGTTGTGCTCAGTGTTTTCATTCCAGCTGAAGCCTTCTACACTGGAGCAACTCAAGTGGGTTGTGCTCATGGATGGCTTTTGCTGCAGCTGTAGCATCAGCTGTGGTTCCTCTTCCCACATCCTCCTCCCTTGTTCTCAGTGCTTGTTGTGTCTGTTTTCTTGGTGCTGGATCTACCAGCTAGGTGAAAATTGAAATAGTCCGTGCCTATCGTGTTTTGCTGGACTGACGTAGGTGTCTCACCCGTAGTGTCTCCATTGCTTCCTCACCTCTGAGAAGCAAATACTGTTTTGTAACCTTGCTTGCTAGCAATTTGTTGGCTTTTTTTAAATCCTCTGTGTTGCTGGGCAGCCAGGGGAGGAGGACGGTATAAAGGGCAAAGTGGTTTAGAAAAAAGGTGAAAGATGATTGGGGGACATGCTGTGAGTGCCTAGCAGAGGTTGAAAATAAACAGGTAGGGAGCCAGCCGCCTTTGTGGAGGATCTTTTAAACTGTGTGTAAATTCAAACAGCGCTTTGTAATTTTACGTGTGCTAACATGAGGCACATGACTCACAGAATTGGCTCCAGCTGCTGTTGCTGGCATTTAGGAACTTCCACAGGAAAAAAAAAAAAAGGCACTTCAGTGTCCTTCTCCTGTGTTTACTCTTCTGGCAGAAACTAACAAATACTTGCTAAGAGATTGTTTTATTTATTTCAGTTTCTTATTTGGCTTTTGCTTTTGCCTTCTCTCCTTCTACTTTACAAGTATTTCCAGAGAAAAGTATTAAGTGAAATTTTTTTTTTCATTAAAAACTATTACAGGTATGGCATCTATAACTCCATTTTGTTTATTGTAGGGGTCTCGGGTCTGGCTGCGAGAAAATAATCAGCATTATCCCAGTACTGTTCATTCCTGTGCTGAAGGAGTCGTCGTATTCAGGACAGACTATGGTCAGGTATGGGCAACGTTCCTGTTTACCTTTTTTTTTGCCACTCTGTGGAAAAGGAGCTTTCTCCTTGTCAGGAGGGCATAGGGGAAACTAAAAGCCTAAGGCTTGTGAATAAAATATTCCTTTTGTATGACCAGAATGCGCAACTCTGTTTAAATAGCTCTTTCCATTTCCTGTCCGGTAAGTTACTATGATCATGCCTGACAAAGCTTGAAGCCACACTGCCAGGTATGAGAGCCTTTTTCCACATAGGTCTGCAGTTACATATTTTGCAGTAGGTCGGTGATCTCTCTGTGGTTGTATTACCTTAGAATATCATAAAGAGGGGCTGGCACTTGGCACTGTTGGCATCATGGTAGTGGAGTGTCACTGATACAATGGGAAGCAGCAAGGCAGAACTCCCAGAGCAAAACTGGGGCAGTTCCACCAGCTCCTGTTACAAGTGGATTAATGGAATGATTATACCTGCTCCCTAGCTGTCAAGCACTCCTGGCTCCTGCCAGGGATGGAGATTGGGCCCAGCATCTCCTTGGGTTATCTTGGCCATCTCAGGCAGTATGTAACTATTTGTCTGTCTGCCAGTGGTGAAAGAAGCTGATATGGAGCTGGAGCTTGTCTCTCCCCTGCCTTTTTTCTTTTTCTTTAATTAATTTTCCTCTTTACATCATGGGGGGAGGTGGTGGTGGTGAAACCAACAAACTTCTTTGGTTTGGCCTGCTTGTGGTAAAAGCAGGCAGTGTGACACAGGAAGATTGTAGGAAGCAGACTTCAGATCTGTGACGTGGCATTGGGTCTCCCTGGCAGTTCTGAGCTGGCTACTGCTCAGCCAAAGGCACACTAGCAATTCACTGCCTTCAATAACTTAAGCCTTTCAAGGTTTATGTTTACAGGAGTGCACTTTGTGTGCAAAAGGACCATGCCAGCTGACATTGCCCAATTAATATATATTTTTTTTCCCATTGCTTTTCCTGATAAGCTTTTAGCCCATCTTGCTCTTGCTGTTTAATTGCCTGCACACTGCAGAAGGTTGCAAGTAGGTGAAATGAAACTAAGATAATGCCTGATGATTACTCCTGTTAGTTTGAAAATCCCTGCAATGCTTTATAGCACTTTGAAGAACAAAGCAAGGGGAAGCAAGGGGTCGGGTTGCAGAAGTATGGGGTGATGATGATTTTTTGAAGCATGGCCAGTGTATTGATTCCCAGACCCTTTTGACAGCTGCAGCTCATGTTCAAGTCTAATGACAAACTGATGAAAGTGTTTGGACCTTATCACATTGTTATTCGTCTTTGATTCAGTACCCCGCACTAGACTTGGCACTTTTTCATCTTCCCACTGAGCATTTTGAATGATTCATCAAAATGTGATTGACAGGGTGGCGGGCTGGGAAGGTGTGTTTGTTGGAATTGTGCTCGGGTTTTACTTCTGAGTATGGATTTCAAGCCTTTGCAAACGTTTGTAGAGTAATGGAAACAGCGTAGCACAATACATCTTAACTTCTTCCTGTTCTGAGTAAGATAAATTGGCTGCAGAAACCTGCAGTTGCACACAATTGTACGCTAAAGGAGTCTTGGTTGTTGGGAATCCTACCCAATGCCAACACTGCAAGACTCTGCCATAACCTTTTAGTATACTAGGAAGTTGCATATCAGGTATTGAATCATTTCTTGGTAATCACATAACAATATAATTAATTCTCAAGTATTTTTGTATTGCTTGAGTGTTTCAACTAAGCAGTCTGTTAGTTAATTATCATTAAAAATGACTGCAGTACTCATTCTGCTATTGTCACCTTCTGTGTGAGATGGTTATAAACGAAGCGGATTTCATAGGCTGTGTGGAATATCTGATACATACGGTGTACTAAAAAGGAAATTTCAGGTTGTAGGTTTGAGTTTCCCTGAGCAAATAGCTATGAAACAATCTTCACAGACTTATACAACAGTTTGGGTTGGGGAGGACCTTTTAAGGTCATCTAGTCCAACCTCCCCTGCTGTGAGCAGGGATACCTTCCACTAGACCAGGTTGCTCAAAGCCCTACCCACTGAGAGCTTTCAACGCTTCCAGGGATGGAGCATCCACAGCTTCCCTGGGCAACCTGTTCCAGTGTCACCCACCAATGTCCACCACCCTCATAGTAAAGCATTTCTTCCTAATATCCAATCTAAATCTCCCCTCTGACCTTAAAGCCATCCCCCCTTACCTGCCCTCTTCAGATTTCTTTTAGGCCCCCTTTAGGTACTGGAAGGCTGCAATAGGGTCTCCCTGAAGCCTTCTCTTTTCCAGGCTGAACAGGCCCAGCTCTCTTGGCCTGTCTTCATAGGAGAGATGCTCTTAATTTGTTGTGGAAGGAGGATTGGGGGGGAGGAGGAAGGAAGCATGGCGCTGTAGAGAGTAGGTGAAAGGCTCATTACATACAGGGAGGAGATAAGTACATCATGGCTGTGTTTCACCAGCCCAGCCCGTGATAAAGAAGTGGGAGATGAAAGGTGTGACATCCCTCTTAGCACGTGTTCATGATGCTGGGCTGCAGCTGGCTCTGGAGTGCCTCACAAAAAGCCTTCTGCAGGCTGGCCTTGAAAATGAAAGCTCTACAATGGCTTGAGAAGCTGCAGTGAGCACAGTTCATTTTGTAAATGTTTTACTTTTTATAAGCACCTCCCAGATGCTTTGCAGAAAAGATGCCGTACTCATTTGCTGGTTTGTGGGCCGGTTGGTTTGGTTTTGTTCCATTACAGCGGACAGAGCTGGTGAAGGATTCAGTGCAAGATATTTTGGAAACACCATGTCTGGGGATACACATTTAAAGTATGTCAGCGCAGTTTATGAATACTCAGACTTGAAAAAAATAAGTCCTAATTTTTCCGTGTCTATATAGACACATACATATATATATATAAAAGATTACATTGCAGTTACTATATATTTTTTCATGTTTGAGGGTATTTTTGCTACCTCTATTTTTAGGGTTAAAATTATTTCTTCCTTAAAAGTTCTATTTGCTGTAAAGCAGACATTTCCTCATTGTCATATTCTATAATTTTTTAATGAAGTTGTGTATATATAACACTCAAGTGAATGTTTAAATAAAATGCTAAAAGCCTTGCTGTTACTGTATGCTTTGTTTGAAATGACTTACATGTGTATGTTGGGTAGAGTACCAGTAGTTTTGTTGAGAAAAAACCTCTTCCCAGTTTCCTTCTTTTTTTTTCTCTGTAAAATGTAACCTTTATTTCAGATAAAATACTGACTTTCCCCTTGTGTGGAAGAGGACTGCATTGTGCTCCTGACTTGTACTTGAAACTGTCCCCAGTGAAAGAGCATAGATAGCAAACAGAAAATCCTTGAGGGTGCATGAGATCTTTCAGAAGAGCTGCCTTGAGTTGCATGGAATTAATTTTGAGATCATCTTTTTTGCCTCTTGATTAGGACTTTCTACTTTTTCTTCCATTTATACATCCAAATATACATAAAAATAATGCTACTAAATGTGTAGTGTGTGTGGTCGTGCCCCCCCTCCCCTCTTTTGTTTTTTTAATGTGGTTTGTGTAAGTAGCACTGTAAGTCTTCGAGCACTGGGAATTTCAGAACATCGCTAAGAGCACGCATTTTAATAATGCCCACTCACTTGCAAGGGAAAACTTCTATAATGTAAGACGTAAGGTGTGTGTGCGTAGGGGAAATCTGCTCTGAGGAAATTCATCCAGGGAGAAGTAAAAGTTGAATCAGTTCCTGCAAACTGACGCAGATCCCATGCTGAAATTTCAGGATACTTAGTTGCATACCTGCTGAGCTGACTGAGAGGAACTTTTAAATCAAGTATGTTATAAATAGAAGCAGCTGAGTGGTAATATCCCAAAAATGTAGGCTCTTTAAAAACAGATGTCACATTTCACCATTAAAGACTTCCTCAGTTAGACCAGCTTTCTGTGAGCTTTCTCTACAAAGAAGGCCTTCATGGCGTGGTGTTATATCAGCAAACAGTGCTTCTCAGTATCCACAGCTTCAAATCAGAGGCACCTGTAAGTGGTTTGGTCAGCAACAAAAGTGTTTTTTCCTGTGTGTTTAACTTACTGTGGCTCTACTGGGGCATTTCTGCATCTCAGGGATTTGAAGGCTACACATGGTCCTTGTTAAACATGTCTCAAGTATGTTTTGCTCTGAGGTTTTCACCTTTCTTCTTTCCCACCCCCCTTCTCCTTTAGTTTGAAGTCTGAGAGTGTTTCTCATCGTGACCTCATTCAGAAAAGTCAGACTTGTGCTTTGTTTGAGGTTTGGAGGTGATTTTTTTTCTTTCTTTGCTTGGTTCATGGGGTTCCTTTTGTTTGGGATTTTTGTGTTAGCGCATGATTATGCTGAAATTGCCTAGTGGTTGTAGCAGGACAGTGTGTGTTTTCCTCATTCTTGGTTTAAAAGAAAAGAAATAAAAATCTCAAACCTGCAGGCAATGGTTAAGTACTTCTCATAAGGACTCGTTCTTTGCCTTGTGTCCTTTCTCACCCTTGCTTGGGACTCTCTTGTGCTAGCCTTTGCTACTGTGAGGAGCCCTTTTAAACAAGAGTCTTCCGTTCATATTCACAGGGCATGAATAACACCACTGAAGTTACTTGGCTTAAGTTACTGAAGTCAGTAGGACTGTTTATCAGTAAATGCTGTGTTTGGCTTCATGGGTTCATTAGGATCAGGCATCAGAGAAGTAAATCCTTCTGGACAAGGATTTTCTTAGTTACTGTAGAAAATCATTGTGCTTGCTTCTAGCTCTTCTGTGTGAAGACTCAACAATCTTTATGAACAGTGTTTTTTTGGACATTTTTTTGACTTCAATATCCATTACCCTTGAAATATACCCATACAAGGGAACATTTTAAAGAAGCCCTTTGTGTGTTTGTTTGTATATACAGCCTCTTAAGAAAGTAACGCGATTGTATTCAGTGGGCTTTGGTCTTGGCTGCTCTTCATGTTGAATAAATCCATCTCTTTCTGCAAACTTTAGTTATGAAGATTTTCATGCTTTTTAATTTAATGGTACTTAATGAAGAGTAGTGACTAGCGACTGGCCATACGTGTGTTTCAGGCAGCAGATCCCCTGTCTTTGGGGCTCAGGGTCAATGCCAAATTCAGCAGCTTTACACCAGGAAATCGGATTCCATCTGTCTAAACAGTGTAAAGTTTGCTTAATTTTGCAGTTAGTTATATTTGGCTTACTTGTAATAATTCTCCTGATTATTTCTAGTATGCTAAAAAAAGCTTGGTGCTGTGGCCATTTGCATCTTGAGGGTTTTTTTTATGTTTTGGTTCTGTTGTTTTTAAAGGCTGTGTAAGGGAATTTTGGTCTTGGAGGATGTGATAGGGTTGGGGAGGGCCAGAAGTCAGCTAGGTGCCTTTTAGGACTAGGGGTATGTCTTCTGCAGAGAAGTGTTTACATCTTTCTGCCGAATGTCAAAGTCCAGTGACTCCCGCTGCAAGCATCTGTTGACGCGCCTGTAAACAGAGCTCATGACAGATGTGAGCCGGGCGCCGGGAGTGTCTGCCGGGAGCGCGTCTGTCGGGAGACTGGTCTCCCTGCCTCATCACAGGCGGTGTGTGGTACCCCAAGCCTAGGGGCATTGCCTCGGAGGAACTGGAAGGAGGGGAGGCTGTGCCCCCTCACTTGAGCTTTCTCCATCTCATGCTCTTCAGTGAACCAAGTGAGGCTACGGAGCCATACGTGTCCTGCAAGCCTACACGTGTACCCCAAGCCCACTGAGCTGCTTCATCCCATTCCTCCAGTGAAGCATTTAATGAAGCGTAGCTGCAATGAACAAAAGCCTCCCCATGCCTAGTGAGGATGTAACGTGGCCTTAGGGCCTCACATTTTTCCTTAATGGAAATGCTGCTTGAGGCCCCCAAATGTTACTTACAACTACAGTGTTTGATCACTGGTTCAAGGGGAAGCTCTCATACATTGAACAAAGTGGTGGTGGTTTGTTTTTTTTTTTTTTTTTTGGTTTTTTTGGGTTTTTTTTTGTTTGTTTTGTTTTCTTGGTGTGCTGTCTTTTTTACTTTTCAAGTACTTGCTAATTGAAAGAATCATAAGTTTGGATCTCTTAAATTTTCCAAAATGTTGATTGATATAGCATAGAAATATTAAAAAGACACTTCATAACACAGTATCTATAGCAGAAAACTTTTTTCTTGTGTCACTAAGCTTGCCTTTTTATCTGCTTTATACCAAGAGTAATATTTTTACATAGTATCGCAGAACTATAGAATAGTTAGGGTTGGAAAGGACCTTAAGATCATCTAGTTCCAACCCCCTGCCATGGGCAGGGACACCTCCCAC
>JASSUY010003038.1:10809-24306 GCA_032466535.1 Forpus xanthops | reverse complement strand
AAAGCAAGGGGCTTCCTCCTAAGTCTGTTGTCCCCACCCAGAACTGCTTTGCTCTCCTGCAGGGGGCTGATGAGGAACCACACTCCCACCAGGAAAAACTGGCTGATGCACTGGTAAAGATCACTACTGGTGCTGGCAGGAAAAAGTGGTGGGCTGTAGGAGTAGGGCTTTGTACTCTGAAAGGAACAGAGGCACCCATCTCAAGGGAGGTGTGTTGCCTACCAGGGGCTCGGATCAGGGATGTTGCAGAGAGGCTGCCTGCTCCAGTCAGTCCCACTACTACCCAGTTCTAGTGATCCATGTGGGTGCTACTGATATAGATAGCAGTAGCCTGGAGAACATAAAGAAAGACTACAGAGATTTGGGAGAGACGGTTAGGGGCTCTGAAGCTCAGATCGTCTTTTTGTCAGTTCTCCAGGATAGAGGAGAGGACCTTAAAAAGGCTAGAAGGATTGTCCAAGGTAATAAATGGTTAGAAGGGTGGAGCTGTATTCAGGGATTTCGATACCTTTAACCTGGAACTCAATTTAGTAGGCCAGGTCTACTGGGGGCTGGTGGAGCTGGTCTGGCAAAGAAAAGGAAGAGTGAATTTGGTAGGAGGCTTGCCAGACTGGTCAAGGATGCTTTAAACAAGGTGTGTTGGGGGAGGGAGGCATCATTCCATCCCAACACACCCAGTCAGTTGCCACCACCTATAGTAAACATTTAGAGCAACGTAGAGATATTCCAGCTGCTTCAGCCAGTGAGCTGGCTTCAATTGGAGCTCGGCTCAGACGCCTCTATACAAATGCCTGTAGCATGGGGAACAAACAAGAGGAACTGGAGAAGTGTGCATGTCTACGGGAGTATGATATCACTGGTATCACAGAAACATGTTGGGATGGCTCCTATGACCGGTGTGTTGGAAAGACAGGCCCGGCAGGCGGGGAGGAGGAGATACTGTTTATGTTAGGATGGGCTGGAGAGTATGGAACTCTGTTTGGGAACAGGTGAGCAGTCGACAGAGAGTTTGTGGATCAGGGTTAAAGGAAGATCAGTGATGGGAGACATTATTATGGGGATCTGTTACAGACCTCCTGACCAAGAGGACTCTGTGGATGAAGCACTCTATAGACAGATAGGAACAGCCTCACACTCGTAGGCCCTTGTTCTCATGGAGGACTTCAACCATCCTGATATCTGTTGGAGGGATGGTACGGCCTGGCATAAGCAATCCAGGAAGTTCCTCAGTTGCGTGAAAGAAAACTTCCTTCTGCAAGTAATAGAGGAGCCGACTAGGAGAGGTGCCATGCTTGACCTTCTGTTCACCAACAGGGAAGGGCTGGTTGGAAATGTAATGCTCCAGGCAGCGTTGATTGCAGCGGTCATGAGATGGTCGAATTTGAGATCCTCAGGACAGTGAGAAGAACGTGCAGTAAGCTCACTGCTGTGGATTTCAAGAGAGCAGACTTTAGCCTCTCAGGAACCTGCTTAGTAAGGTTCCATGGGATATAGCCCTAAGGGGCAGGGAGGCCCAAGGCTGTTGGTTGATATTCAAGGATCACCTGCTACAAGCTCAGGAGTGTTGCATCCCAACTAGAAGGAAGTGCTGCAGGAGGGCCAGGAGACCTCCTCGGATGGATAAGAACATGCTGAGGAAAATTTGAAGGAAAAAGAGGCTTATAAAAGGTGGAAGCAAGGACAAGAAACCTGGGAAGGATACAGGGATATTTTCCAGGAAGCTAGGGACCAGGTTAGGAAAGTTAAGGCCCACTTAGAACTAAACTTGGCAAGAGATGTTAAGGATAGCAGGAAAGGATTCTGTAGGTACATTGCAAATAAAAGACAGGCTAGGGACAACATGAGCCCTCTCTGGAAACTATCGGGAGAACTGGCTACCTTGGATTTGGAGGAAGCTGAGGTTCTTAATGACTTCTTCATCTCAGTCTTCATCGACAAATGCTCTGACCACACCACCCAAGTCTTGGAAGGCAGATGCAGGACAGTGAGAATGAAGACCCTAGGCCACTGTATGAGAGGATCTGGTTCAAGACCATCTTAAGAACCTGAATGCATAAGTTGCTAAGCCATTGTCCATCATATTTGAAAAATCATGGCAGTCAGGTGAAGTTCCTGACTACTGGAAAAAGGGAAATAGAACCCCCATTTTCAAGAAGAGGAAAACAGATGAGCCAGGAAACTACAGACTAGTCAGCCTCACCTCTGTGCCTGGCAAAATCTTGGAGCAGATTGTCCTGGAAGGCATGCTGAGGCTCATGAAAAACAAGGAGGTGTTTGGTGACAGCCAGCATGGTTTCACTAAGGGGAAATTCTGCCTGACCAGTTTGGTAGCTTTCTATGGTGGGGCTATAGAATTGATGGACGGGGTAGAGCAGTTAATGTCAACTGCCTGGACTTGTGCAAAGCATTTGACAGTCTTACATGACCTCCTTGTCTCTAAATTGAAAAGACATCAATTTGATAGATGGAACACTCAAGGGATAAAGAACTGGCTGGATGGCTGCACACAAAGAGTTGTGCTCGATGGCTCAATGTCCAGCTGGAGACCAGTAACGAGTGGTGTTCCTCAGGGATCGGTGTTGGGACCGGTCTTGTTCAACATCTTTGTCAACGACATGGACAGTGTGATTGAATGTGCCCTCAGGAAGTCTTCCGATGACACCAAGCTCTGTTTTTCGGTTGGTACATTGAAGGGAAGGGATGCCACCCAAAGGGACCTTGACACGCTTGTGAGGTGGGCTGATGCCAACCTGATGACGTTTAACGATGCAAAGTGCAAGGTCTTACCCCTGGGTGAGAGCAATCCCAGGCACAGCTACAGGTTGGGCAGAGAAGAGATTCAGAGCAGCCCTGCAGAGAAGGACTTGGGGGTGTTTGTTGATGAAAAAAATGAACATGAGCCAGCAGTGTGCGCTTGCAGCCCAGAACGCTAACCATATCCTGGGCTGCATCAAAAGGAGCTTTACCAGCGGGTCGAGGGAGGTGACTCTGCCCCTCTTTATTCTCATGAGACCTCACTTGGAATATTGTGTGCAGTTCTGGTGTTCTCAACATAAAAAGGACATAGAACTGTTGGAACAAGTCCAGAGGAGAGCCACGAGGATGATCAGGGGACTGGAGCTTCTCCCGTATGAAGATAGGGTGAGAAAGTTGGGGCTGTTCAGCCTGCAGAAGAGAAGGCTGCGTGGAGATCTGTCATGGGTTCAGCAGTGGCAGCCATTTTTCCCCTTTAAGCAGTAGCTGGTGTAGCGCTGTTTTGGATTTTCGGCTTGGGAGCAGTGCTGACAACACCAGTGTTTATATTTATGGCTTGGAATATTTTGGTTTGACCACGGATTTTCTGAGTTTCATGCTCTGCTGGGGAGGAGGGAGGCCTGGAGGAAGCCGGGTGGAAGGGGAGACAGGACACCTGACCCAGGCTGACCAAGGAGGTATTCCATACCACAGTACGTCATGCCCAGTTCTACATCTGGGGGCAGGAATCCGGAAGGAGTTAGTTCACAGCTCAATAGTCAAGTGGTGAGCAGCTCTGTCCTCTTCCCTTGTTTTTCTCTTTATTTTTGTTATTGGTGGTGGCAGCGGTGATTTATGTTATACCTTAGTTACTGAACGGTCCTTATCTCGAAGTGGGGGGGGAAGAAGGCTGGGAGGAGTGAGTGAGCAGGCAGATTGATTTACGCCTGAAACCATGACAAGATCTCACAGCAGCCTTCTAGTATCTGAAGGGGGCCTATAAGGATGCTGGGTTAGGGACTCTTCATGAGGGACTGTAGTGATAGGAAAAGGGGTAATGGGTTCAAACTTAAACAGGGGATGTTTAGATTGGATCTGAGGAAGAAATTCTTTACTGTAAGGGTGGTGAGGCACTGGAAAGTGTTGCCCAGGGTAACTGTGAATGCTCCATCACTGATAGTGTTCAAGGACGGGTTGGACAGAGCCTTGGTTGGCATGGTTTAGTGGAAGCTATCTCTGCCCATGACAGGGGGATTGGAGCTAGATGATCTTAAGGTCTTTTCCAACCCTAACTATTCTATGATTCTATGTCACACAAGGCTCTGTACAACCATGCCTTGAATACCACTAGCATAGGAGCATTCACAACTTCCCTGGGCAACCCATTCCAGTGCCTTGCCATGTCATATTATGCCTTTGCTGTTAAGCAGGAATGCGTGTGTGTACATTTGCATAAATAAACAGAACTTTTCAAGATCTCTGACCCCCAGTTTTGTAATCACCTACTGAAGAGCAATGCATCTTGAAGGGCTTTTTGACATTTCTTAACTTTGTATTTTTTATTGCGCTCTGTAAAAAATATTAGCCTTTTGATAAACTGTATTGAAGAGAAATGCAACCTGTTTCATTCCTGAAAACCTTCCTTTTAACCATCACACCTAGGGTCTATTTTGTTCTGTATGAAGGTCAAAAAGGGGAGACAAAGCAAAAGTGAAACTGCTCAGTTT
Source organism: Forpus xanthops (assembly GCA_032466535.1). NCBI lineage: Eukaryota > Metazoa > Chordata > Aves > Psittaciformes > Psittacidae > Forpus > Forpus xanthops. The sequence continues at coordinate 19,846 of JASSUY010003038.1, read as the reverse complement.
TGAAAATGTCTCAGGTTTTGAAAGCACTTAACAATATTTTCAACTTAAAGTAAAAATCCTATTTCTTCTCCTTTCAACTTCACTATTTAAACATAACCTCAGAAATATTTTTCAGAGCTTTTTTGTGAGACAACCCAAGCTATTGGCATAATGTAGTTCTGCATTTTCTGATAAAGTAGTGATAAAGTCAGTATCACCTTTCATTTCAATCTTTTGGTCTGCAATAGGTCATATTTGTTTGTATCCTGGGGAAAATAAAGCATAGTTCTGGAAATCAAATCTTAATCTACCAAAGCAAAGTTTTTGCCTTCATGTGAGTGGAAATGTTATGGTGACTTCTAGTTCTCATTTTTATGATGGTTGACATAATTCAAGTCAACCAAAGCAAAAGAATATTTTTATTGATCACTGAGCATTTTAACATAAATGAAGTCAAGACATAAATCAAACAGGCAAAACAGTCAAAATATAAATCTAAGTACCGTTTACAGATTGAAAAAGAAATTTCTTTTTCATGCAGTAGCTAGAGGTCTCCTTCAGAAAGTGGAAAATCCCATATAGAAGAGGATTCTTTTGTCTCAGGGGAGCAGACTGATCCTCCTGACATTGGAATAGTGTTCCCTAAGCAAGCTACTCTGGGCTGAGGTGTGCAGAAAGGTGAAAGATAGGGTGAAACTGTGGCTGTCTCAGCTAGTTTTGAAGACTTTGTTCTTACAGAGAGAAGATTCAGGCAGAAAAGCACTATACCTCCACCTCAAACTCTGTCTGTGAATTATTATTTCTTTGGAGCAAAGATTTTCAAGATTTTCAGATGAAATTCAGCAATAGGTCAGGACAATAAAACCAGCATTCATTTACTATGAATAATAACAAAAAGTATTTCTTGGCCTATTCTTTCTCTTTTTTGGTTTTGTTTGGTTTTTTTTTGAGTTTTATTTTCTCCCTTCCTGACAACTTGCAGGAACCTGCTTTTCTATCATTCTAAGATATTTGCTTCCTCAGTTAACAATCATTGAAGTTTAAAAACTTGCCATGGTCTTTAGTCTTGCAAATAGACAGCTGAACTAGCCTGACTATAAAGCCATGGCGTCCTCACTATCAGCTGAACTGACCTCTGATGTGGAATGCTGTTTTCCAGAGAATGGAAAGATTTTTATTCATTTGTCAGCTTAAATGAAAGCATAACGAAAGCATTGGTAGAAGGAATTAGGAGTAATAAGACTAAAAAGAAAAGAAGGAATGGACTCTACGATGTGCTATGGGCTCCAAACCCACAATTTTCATAATGTCTAGCTCAAAGATCCTACTTAAGAACCAGTTTGTAAAATGGAAGAGGTCATTCATAGGGAAAATAAGCTTTTATATTAAAAAACAAACAAACAAACAAAAAACAAACCAACCCAAAGCAACCCAGAACAACAACAAAAAAAGAAAAACAACCCAAAACTATAGTTTATTAATTGCATGCGCAGGGCACACACTAGAGAAAATAAATAGATCCTGTCATATCTGAAATGACGAAAGGGAGGAGGTGGTGGTAGGATAGAAGAGACAAAATGATACATAAGACATGACATGAAAGCCAAAGTCAGATAAAGTGAAAGACTAAAATAAGAAAGGACAGTGACACAAAGTCATAGTACAGTCTTAACAAGCCAATGTCAGGACCCAGGATCATGGATGTTTTCAAGCTGTCTGCAATTTTCTTCAATAAATTGGCTTTAAAGGTTTGATAGCATTTCCCACAGGAAAGTCTCCAGCCCCATTAAGATGTATTGTATTGGTTCCAAGTATCACTATAATGATGCTTGAGTTTGGAGTAAAGAATTTCTTCTATTATAAATTATCATTAGTAAGAAGATGTCTGTCAGTTGACCTTTCTCAGCAAAAATATCACTGGTAAAATCTTTCTAATGGCCTGACATATGTCTCAAATATATTGTTTGAATCTTCATTTTAGATCCAAAATCTGTTTTCATGTACATGTTCATCATTCACATTAACATCAATGGAAGCTTAGCTCAAATTCAAGGACAAAATTTGTCCTCTATTTCATAAAAGAATCTGAAGTTGTGTGTGAAAGTTTAGGCTTCTACAGATTATAGATCAGGTATATATTGATTGGAAATGACTCCTGGAAGTCTCTAATCCAACTTTTGACTCAGGGAAGGTGCATTGCCAACAATTGGCTCAGATCATACATTATCTAAGCAAGTCTCAAAAAACTTGCAAGGATGGAGATGGCACAAACTCTTAGGGCAAAAATTTTTCAGTGTTACACTGCCCCACTAGTGAAGAAAATCCCTCTCCTCCCCTCCCTTTTCCTCTTTCTTTCTCTCCCCTCTCCTCCCCTTCACTTCCCTTCATTTCTCCCGCCTCTGTGTAACACCCCCTCCTTCTACTTCCCTCTGCTTCCTTTCCCTTCACTTCACTCTCCTCTGTGTAACTTCCTTTGAGATAAAAGATTTCCATTTAGGTGTCAACATGTGATTGTTAACAGGTGCACTAGGAGTGAGATTTAGCTGCCCAAGCATAAACGCTTTGTGCCGCTTGTGGTGCCCCAGGTTATTTAAAGAACAGAGCTGCACATTACAAAGGCTCTGGGAAAGATTTGACCCCTCTTGGAGGGTATGGCCAGATAGGGTTCCCGCAGATACCTTAGATGACGGCTGACACCTGTGCTGACCTGTGAATCAGAGCCTCTCTATCTTATTAATATACTGGAAGAACTGGTGTTCCGCTCAGTTTAAAATAAAGATTGAATGTCCATAGGTAAGTGCCTACAGATACAACAGCTGTCTTAACTCCTGCTGTAGGCAGTGGAGCTTCTGAGGATCAAATTCAGTTGTAGGCACATAGTTGTTTAGTACATTTCAGATGTGTAAGGGATGCCTGAGATGTCTGGATGAAGTTGGAATATATGGCAATGAATTTTTAAGATATCCATATCCTTCTGATTTGGCAGATGGAAACCAGTTGGAATATCCAAGACCATCTAGTATAAGCAGAGGCCTGCTGATTTTGGCAAGGTGTGGGAAGTGAGGAGGAAGATGTGGGTGTTAGGCAGACGTGCTGAAATCCTGTCAGTAGCCAGCTCTTGTTACTGTCTCTATATCACAGAAACAGTTGACAGCACATATTGACACTTTCCAGTGTAAAAAATGTCTCAGCATCAGTGTTTCCCAACAGTTTAAAATGTTGACATGCTAAATGATGGATTTCAAAGAGAGAGAGAAGTAAAACTAAAAAAGAAAAGGATCCTATGAAGGAAGAGAGAGACAAAATGTGTAAGGGAATGAGAATTTGGGGGCATAGTCTCTGGCATGTAATGGATGGAAAGTACTCAACCAGAATGAACTCTGAATGATGTAGGATGGAGACAGGGCTGTGAAGGTGGGTTTCTGAGCCCCGAGGCTCCAGGAAACCACAGGATGGTAGCATGAAAAGACTCTGAGGAAAAGACATAAAGGAGATGGCAGGAATAGAAGCTGGAGGGGAGGGGTCTGCACTGGATATACTTCTGATAATAAGCTGCACCAGGGCCTGTTCCCTGCCCCCGAAGTCATCTGGCAGACTTTGGACACAGCCTTGCTGTTAAACAGTCTCTGCTTCCAACCAAGACAAAAGAAGTCCAAGATTGCTATTGGGAATGTTTCTGGCCAGGGCTAATTCCTGTGTCTAGGCAGCGCTTGAGCAATGCCAGCTGACCAGTGACAATACCAAAAGGGAGTGTTTGAATGGCAGCTGTGTGCCAAGGCTCTGCTATCTGTCCTGGCTCTATTTGATTTAGTAATTGATGTTTGCAGCATCCATTCCCAACAGCTTTTTCCAATGACCACTTTGGATGCAGCCCTGTTTTGGGTGCCAAGCAAGTCTAGTTACATAGATATGAGCCACTATGTGCTAATTGCCCTCAAGGTTGCAGAGCAATCCTTTCCTGCTTCATTTCCCAAGTAAAACAATCTTTCCAAAATGGACGAGAGGAAAGAGGTCAGGAATGTGTTGTTGATAAAGAGGAAATCTGGGGATAAGAAATCCCCTGCTCCCTGGGAAAATGATGGGAAACAGCATAAGGGACAATGATACCTTGATTTTAGAAACGATGGGAAGGCAAATGCAGTAAATGCCTCCTCAGCATCATAGCAATGTGGAAGCACACAACAGCTTCCTACTTAAGCTTGAACAGCCATGCTAATTCCCAGCTGGAGCACTTGCCAATTTTTAGGTCTGCTATACTCTAAAGAGGCCTGAACAGAGTGAAAGTCATAACTATAGCATCTGAAGATGGGAATGATAAACACCATTACAATCTTATAACCTCCAAATAGAGGATACCAGATTATCCCTCAGAATGTCTGAATTTCATGCAAATAAAATAAAAAGTTAATAGTCCCATACGCTCTGTTGCACCCCATTAAATTGTTCTGTGAGGAGTTTTTTTGAGAAATTTTATTTTAAAGAAGATTTTAATGTTTTAAAATGTTTTTGTTTTTTTTTTTTTGTTTTAATTCAGAACTCCAGAATCTGAAAGCCTGATTCCATATGATTTCAGATTTTGTTATCTGAAAATATCTGCAGTTTTTAGGAGAGTGGTTTCCAAAATCTGAGACAATCTATCAATAAGTTTACCCTGAACGTTTGGTCTGTAACAGTCCTGGAGAAATTATTTGGCAGGAAACCAAACAAGCTTTCATCAAAACATTGCCAGATTTCTGGAACAACATTATCTGAGCTGTACAATCTATACAAATGGTTTGATTGTGATCAAATGATAGATGAATTCAGAATATCTGAGTATTTCTGAGCAGCTCTGCTCCTGGTTAGTAAATCCACTTGTCTGTCCTTCCTAAGTCCATCATTTCACTGCTGCTGTTTGCTGAACAGAAACAGCAAAATACTACATTCCCACTACTTTGTTTTACTTCTCTCTGGTTTCCCAAATTGTTTTTCCTCTGAGCATTTTCTGGAATTTTTTTAACCCCTTCATATATCCACAAATCTACTGTCACACAAATTCTTCACTTGTCTAAAAAGAACACATAGAGAAATTTCAATTCCTTTAATCAGATTCAAGGGTGTATGAATTGTCAGCATGCAAAAGTCATCTGTGTGGTTCCAGGTGCAGAGCAGGGTTCTTGGTCCTCTGCCAGATCATTTATTTCTTATCTCCAAAAGTAAGAACAAGAACATGAAGGAATCTTCAAATATGCAAGAACATTGCTTGTCCGAGACATCAACTGAAAAAAATTTATCCCAAGTATCTCAACAGTGTATTCTTTATTAAATAAGAGCAATTTTCTATTTCTCTTGCACTTATACTTAGTGGTGCCAGTTACAGACAAGGATGACACTGAGTAGGTGCAACATGAATACCAAAAAAAGTGCTTGTAAAGCTGAAGGCCAGGGAAGTACATAGCCTAGTGATGACTGGAGGTAATATGTGGCATGGTGAACCAGAGAGGTCAGGTGAACAGCTGGACATCTCCACAGAATCACAGAATCATTAGGGCTTTAAGGGACCTCTGGAGATCTAGTTCAACCCCCTGCCAAGGAAGGGTCACCTAGAGCAGGTTACACAGGAACACATCCAGGTAGGTTTTAAATGTCTCCAGAAAGGAAGACTCCACAACCTCTCTGGGCAGCCTGTTCTAGTGCTCTGCCACCACTGGTCTTCCGGTTCCAGTGCTCTAATTCAGCTGGGTTCCTTCTGCAATGAAATGAGCTGGGTCAGATAAGGGATTTACAGCCTCTCGTCTCATTGAAATGTATCTTGATCTTTCCTGAAGAAGACAGATTCTCTATTTAAGCAGCAACCCTGGAGATGATTGGGACATTTATAAGGAGCTTATCATTTATAAAAGCAAAGCCAAATTTTATCTTCTTGCCTTAAGTGATCTGGGTGCATAAAAGAGATGATACACAGATTGTTTTTTCTCAAGCTAGCTTGGAATTTTTTTGAGACCTGAAGAAAGTTTTAAACATCTGAAATTTTCTCTGTTTTACATCAGTTAATTTAAATAGAAAATGATATCTACCCCTACCATTCTAACCTCTCTCATTCTCATCAATGAATAATAATGTCTAGAATTTTTTTTTTTTACACAATACATTTTATCTTTTATCTATTTCAGAATTCATGTGTATCGACATAATGTGCCATAATATCCTCTGAAGTTGTGCTTTTATTTTTGCTACCCTTGCTTTCCTCTTACATACTGAGTTTTCTGTTAAATTGCCAACCTATAGTAAAACTACATTTCCCAGTCTCACACAGAGGTATGCTTACTGATTATCATGTACTTACTGTGGTTTTGAAAGACGCAGTCCAAGCAAGGAGAATTACCAAAAAGAAGAATTAGATGACACCTTGACTGCTGCTCCTAAAAAGCATGTAATTGTTGAATGGATTACTAGACTACAAAAGCAGTGCTTTGACTTGGTTCAATAAACCTGAGAGAAATATTTGAATTTCAGAAGACCAACATGTTTTGAAAACCAACAACAACAACAAATTATTCTGTATCTCATATTTTCTATAACTTTTGATTTGCAAGGTCTTACACATGGGTTGGAGCAATCCTAGGCACAGCTACAGGTTAGGCAGAGAAGAGATTCAGAGCAGCCCTGTGGAGAAGAACTTGGGAATGTTGATCAATTTAAAAATGAACATGAGCCAGCAGTGTGCACTTGCAGCCCAGAACGCCAACTGTATCCTGGGTTGCATCAAAAGGAGCGTGACCAGCAGGTAGAGGGAGGTGATCCTGCCCTTCTACTTTGCTCTCGTGAGACCTCACTTGGAGTACTGTGTGCAGTTCTGTTGTCCTTAACATCAAAAGGATGTGGAACTGTTGGAACAAGTCCAGAGGAGGGCCATGAGGATGATCAGGGGGCTGGAGCACCTCCCGTATGAAGATAGGATGAGAAAGCTGAAGAGCCCAGAGAAGAGAAGGCTGCGTGGATACCTCATAGCAGCCTTCCAGTATCTGAAGGGGGCCTATAGGGATGCTGGGGAGGGTCTCTTCATTAGGGACTGTGGTGGGAAGACAAGGGGTAATGGGTTCAAACTTAAACAGGAGAAGTTTAGATTGGACCTGAGGAAGAAATTCATTACTGTAAGGGTGGTGAGGCACTGGAAAGTGCTGCCCAGAGAAGTTGTGAATGCTTCTTTGCTGGCAGTGTTCAAGGCCAGGTTGGACATAGACTTGGGTGGCATGATTTAGTGGGAGATGTCCCTGCCCATGCAGGGGAGTTGGAAGATGATCTTAAGGTCCTTTCCAATCCCTAACTATTCTATGATTCTATGATGGAAAAGTCTATTGCATCAGAATCAGAATATCAGTAGGCAAAGAGGAGGATTTGTCCACAATCAAAATTCCAAGTATCTTAACTAGTCTATACTAACTTTTTCTCCCCCCGAGTGTTCTCTTATGAAGATCAATAATAGTTGCCCTTTGTCATTTTTTCCATGCCTTTATGTATCCCCTAATGTTTGCTTCATTTCTGTAGCAAAACTACAGTGCTGCAAGCACTTCAAGTTTACATGAAAACTTATTGCTGTAGTAAGCATCCTGTAGTTGTAGAAACTGTTGCCTGAGCAGTGTAGTCACACCTCGTGTTTTACAATGAAAAAAGTATTGACATTGCATTTGCTGTGTGCTCAACAATCCTGGTATCAAACACTATTTAGGCCTCTACACTTCCACTTCACTGATTTCAGAAGGCATTCAGGCAGGCTGTTGAAAAAATGTTCTAATTTCATTAGTTGCCTTCTCAGTATTTGTAACACATTCTTATAGCTATTCTTAATGCATAAGAACCTTGAAGAGTAGCTAAGTAGATCAGATCACTAATTCCTGTGAGCTAAGAAAAGGAATTATTTTCTCCTGTATTTTCTAATTTAAGCTCCTTGTGGCCTACATAAATTTTTTGCCTGCATTTTTTTATAGCCAAGAAGGTCAGGATTAACTGTAACCAATAAACAAAGAACCAAACAACAATGCAACAATAATGGTTAAAAAGATTAGTGCTAGTGCCTGAATGCTTGGTGCTCCCAGTAAAATTAATTTTCCTGAAAACACAAATTATTCCTTTTTTATGTCCAATGCAAGTTGATTTAGTACTGTGCTAAATGACCTTGAACATTAAAGAGGTTGATGCAGCTTTCTGGCAAGCTTCTGGATCTCTTAGATTTTGAGCTGATCACACAGGCCCTGAAGTCTTCCTCAGTAGAAGCTCTCATGGTTCCTAAAATCTTCACAGCCCTTTGCATACTGATAGTCTTCTCTTCCCCTATGGCCCTTATGGGCCATATTCTTCCCCAATAGGTAGATTTCTCTCATCTTAACTTGAATGATTATCACATAGCTGCTTATATCTGAACAATGCTCTTTGAATCATCTTTACAGACACAAAGTGGGTGCTTTTACCAGGCTATTCGTCTGACCTGCCTTAGGAGGAACCAAATCACCAAGTACATTACTCACACCTCCTCTGTATGCAAAGCAGTGCTTGCCTCAGACATAGATACCTACATTGAGCCAGGTGAATTTTGCCATGATATATCATAGAAGTATAGAATGGTTTGTGTTGGGAGGGACCTTAAAGCTCATCCAGTTCTAACCCCTGCAACGGGCAGGGACACCTTCCACTAAACCAGGTTCCTCAAAGCCCCATCCTCCCTGACCTTGAACACTTCCAGGGATGTAGGACCAAAAAGGTAGGCAGCAAACTGCTCACAGGCTGTACAGAGCCAGGCCTTGCTGTGAGTGGGTTAATTCTGCACTGAGGTCCAGCTGACGCAAATATTATGGGGCCAGACTGGACAGTGCTGCATTGTGCGCGAACTTAATTGCTCAGAGATCAGTTTAAATACCTCTTTGCTGTGCTGCTGCTTTGTTAGCATCTATTTTGGCCCAATATACATGGATTTTTGAACATTTGTGCTGTGTGCAAGAATCCATCATCAGCTTTTCTGATGTAATGGCAAACTTTCTGATATTTACTCCCTTCCCTTCCCTTCCCTTCCCTTCCCTTCCCT
>JASSUY010003031.1:0-12257 GCA_032466535.1 Forpus xanthops | reverse complement strand
CCCCGCGCACCCAGCGCTGTTTGCTTATCTCTATTCAATAAAATTAAGAAAACTACAAAGTGAGTCATTTATCACAAATCCAACTTCACATCTCTCCAAACATACTCAGGTACAGCATCATATTGCAGAGATAAATGCATGTCAGCCATACAGCATTCAATGTGCAGTAGTATTTGTTCAAAAAATCCACTTATGGAATAGAAATCTATTGTACTTGTATAGTAATTACCACATCAGAGCTTGGAGTTACAGGGATATGCATAAACTCTAGAGAGCAAAAGATGCAGTAGAAGACTAAGATTTTGCAGATATGCTTTTGCTTTATTCTCATATTAGCAACATGTAGTACAGAAATATATTTGTCAGTCACTACTGAACAACACTGGATGTATAAAGCAGGTGGAATTAGAGGCCATGCCCTCACTGACAAAATCCAAAACAGTGTTGAAGGCTTCGGATTAAAACCTCCCAATTACCCATGAAGTGTTATTAAACATTCCTTCCCCAACCAGAATTCATGCAACATGGTGGATTTAGCTTCAGGTCTTGCAGTTGTTTAAGGAAGCAGCAAGTTTGAATCCTGTAAATGGCACACTGATTTGTCACTACTTTCTTACTTATATTCGGGGGCAGATGCACAGATCCGCATAAGTTGTTCAGGAGCCTAATTCTTATTTCTCCTCTGCAAAGCACAACCACAGGAAAAAGATTATAAAAATAAGGGGTTTATATCCAGGATCTGTGTCCTGCATCCTCCATTACATTAAAATATTTTGCTGCATATGAGCATTTACAAGTTTCTTTTAATCCTGTTACATATTTCACAATTCTTTTACGATCTCTCACCACATGGTCTTTCCCTGTATGTACAAATCCTTTTGGTTACAGATTATAGACAGCACAGCTTCCAGGAACTACTTTTCCATAAATAACAGGGAAGGGGAAGAGTGCTGAATATAATTTGCAATGAGATTTATTTTCTATTTCTTTAATCGATAAATGGAAAAAGATTTTATTGATGTTAATTTTTGCATCCTTCTATTAAACAGAAACTTGAAAGTATCACATCTGAAAATGCTCAGCAAGTGCTACTACTCATATGAAAAACATAGTCAAAATTTTAAGTTCCACTTCTATATGACTGCTCTTGGACCACTGTAACACATGTTGAGCTTCTGTCAAAGCAGCCCAGTGTAAGCCTCCCTCAAGGTTGGAGATAATAACTATTGCATATGTTGAATTTGCCATCCACACACAGTAAAAGTACTAGAGATCTAATAGGGTTTTTTAGATATTCTGGAAGAACAGAGGAGGGAAGAAGAGAGAAGACAGCTCCCAAAGGACAAGAAAGACTGAGAAATCACCTACTAATCCTTGACCAGAAATGCTGAGATGTAAAAAAAGTCATCTCCTGGAGCTGGTTGATCAGACTGTTATGCTTGAAAACTTTTATTTAAGAATGCAGCATTATAAGACTTTCATTGTTAAAAACCAATTATGTCACCAATATTTGTTTAGGTCCCAACTCACTGCTAACTACAGTTTCTGAATAACAAATAGCTGAGCATGGCTGCACCAGCCAAGGAGTGATGAAAGGAATAAAAATTCCATAGTACTGAGCCTGGAATAAGGGAGCCAGAGGTACCTAATTCCTAGACAGATGGCAACAGAAAGTTGGTGAATGGGTATGAATTTTTAGAACTCCAATATCAGCAATATAGGGAAAGCCTCTGAAGCTTGAGCTCCTGCAGCATACATCCCTCTAAGCATGGCCTGTCAGGCAAACCAGGACACACGGCCTAAAAATAAAACAGAAACTGTGGCTCACTTACACTCTACAAGTAGCAGAGTAAACAGAATGATTGCCAAGTTTTTTCCTCTCTCAGTTTTAGGCATATGCAGCTGGCACCAACATGTTGTTCTCATGCACCAAAGGCAACAGATGGAATGAATTACATATTTCAACAGCCTTTGACATCACATCAAACACCTTGGCTTTTAGTTTTAGAAGAGTAACTCCTGGGACTTGTCATGTCCCATCCCCCCACCCCCAACTTTCAACATCCAAATAGAAGTCATACACTGTTATTTCCTTCTTTAAAAGACAATATAGCCATGCCATATGTTGTAGACTTGCAAGTCTTGCATAGTAAAACTGCAACAGTATCAAAGGCTTTGTAGCTAAGACACTACTCACTGAGCAATGTGTTACAGGGTAACCCCTGAAAAGGGCTTTACAACGCCCACTGCATTACAGAAATTAGCGCGGTTTGCATTTACCTAAACAATAAAGGTATTTCAAGTCTTTAATATTCACAAGTTAGCCAAACTGATCAGCTGTATTAAGTACTATCAATTTCTTCCTTAAATTTCATTATTATAGTTTCTTTGGGCAAGCACACCACCAAAGTTGGCAGGAACCCTTACTGCTGATGACAGTGTCAGGCTGGGAGCAGTGTCTAGCACAGCTGAACATGACCCAAAATGCATCATCTTCATCCATGAAGTGGAAAAGCATCTCTTTAGGCACTAAGTTCAGCTGAATGTCTGTCCCTAAACTGGATCACAGGAAGCCTGTGTTCTCACATCTGCAACTGTAATGCTAAACATAGACCAGACAACAAGCCTGCTCCAATTTGTCACTTGCTTGCTTTCCATTCCCAGAGAGACTGTTAGACAAGGGGGGTCACTAGTAGTACCCACTCTATACATAGTGCCTGAACCACCTCCCCTTGTGCACTTTCTCCTTCCTATCCCTCCAGAATTATGTACTTGTGCAAGACTGACTTCAGTCAAACACTGCTTCATCACAGAGTGGAAACCTCAGCACAGAACAAATAAGAATGTGTTCTGAGGACAGGCAAGGTGGGAGGTACCACATCTGCACAGGGCCAGGAGAGCACATCACCTAATCCCTCTAAAAATCTCAAAGTGATTAAGGTGATTAAAGTTTTCCTATCATTAGAAGCTTGCAGACCTTCAGTCTTTCTGGAGCATGTTATCAAAAGGCTCTTTGCTTTTATGCTGGCAATCATTTCTTCCAGTCTCAGGTTTTCAGCAGATCATGTAAACATACCTTGCTCTGACCTTGATTCCCTCCACTTCTGAAGCGTGATCAATGCTGGCTATTCTGCTGTTTTCAGAAAATGAATAGCTTCTGAGACTTTCAGACTATATCAGACCCATATATCCTCCTATAGCTTTTCAGCTGGAAACTCTGCATGTACAAGTGACTTTGATCCCAGCAAGCTCAATACTTCTTTGAATTACATCACTAGTAGCTACTAACCCTGACATCGATCTCTACCATACTTGGTATTCTCTATCCTAATTTCAGATATCCATAGCATCATCATCATTCCCCCCCCCCCCCCCGCCCCAAGGCAGTTTACTTATATTTGACTATTTATATTTTGACAGAAGCTCAACATGACCCAGCTTTCTTGCAGCCCAGAAACTCAACCGTATCCCAGGCTACATCAGATGAAGCATGACCAGCAGGCTGAGGGAGGCAATTCTCCTCCTCTGCTCCACTCTTTTGAGACTGCACCTGTAGTACTGTGTCCAGCTCTGGGCCCCCCCCAACACAAAAGGGGCATGGACCTGTTGAGAAAGGATATCCCTTATCAACTGGCAAAAAAAGTTTAAGTATTTACTCTTTGGAAAACATCTCTATCCATTTCCTATTGTTCAAGATCTGCTATCTGTATTAATGGACTTGGAGTAAATTGACAGTATGCAACAGGTGCATATGGAATTAAGTGCTTCCAAGCACCTTCAGTCTAAACGGTATCCATTTATTTCCAGCTTTGTTCAAGACATTCTCATTTTGCTTCTTCCCAATTATTCTTTGCCTCTGAAGTTTCACTCTCTGCCCAGTTCCTCTTTCTAGCAGGAGGGACAACTGTGAGACAGGATTTTTCTGACAAAGATTTAATACTTTAATTCATCTCAGTTGTCCACTATCTTAATCTCTCAATTTCCTTAAATCAGCCACTCAAACTGAACAGATAAAATAGCTCCCAGAGAAAGAAGAAAAAAAACCAAAGCCCAGCATACATACATAAGAAAGGTGCAAAGAAAATGGGTTGCTAAGAAGAAATAGTAAAACAACCAGTCAGGCTACAAACCAGGCAGAAATTAGCAAGACTTAAGCAAAATGTCAGAACTGAAACAACAAGATAGAGTGAGATGGAGTTCTCAATCTGTATATTGAAAGAGACTTAAGTATCCCAAGTACTTATCATCATCACATCAAAATAAACCTATGTTAGCCTTGGTCTTCAGTGCCACATTAATCTAATACACTGATTTCTGCACAGTTCATAATGTGATACAGTTAAAGATGCTACTGAAATAGAAAACACAGCTGTTACATGCAGTCTTTAAATTAAATACTGGATGTGACAATGTATCTCCTTCTAGGAACCAAGCAGAGAGAGGCATTTTTTTTTAATTTGCCATTGATCAACTAAATCACCAGCTGTTTACAAAGAACTGCTGGCAACCCTGGAAGTATCATTTGTCTTCCTAAGCTGCACAAACTCAATTCACCCATTTAAGAACACAACAGACTAACAGTGTCAACATCTTCATTATTAGTACATAAAAAGGCTCAAGAAACAGCCCCTGCCCATGCAAAACTTTCGCTGGATAAAATCATGCCTGTTGATGAACTACAACATCGAGCTCTCTAAGCTGACTGGAGCATAAATCTACATGAAGGTTTTTAACTGCTAGAATACTCCAAGCCTTTCAGATTGTTAATCAGCACAAATCAATATTGCCTCCGATCTTAGAGCTGGGGTTTGTTACAGTCTTATCAGGTCTGCACAGGTACGCACACAACCAGTAAAATTGCAGTGCTTCCCCCATGCACTTGAAAACCCTTTTTTAGCACTTTTTTCTTACCCACATTCAATCCTGAAAAGCAAGGGCAACCACTTTAAGTTAACTGCGCCTTCCCAGGGGTGCCAAGGTACATGCATGCCATTTTCCGGTACACAAATCCCCCCAGTTCATAGGTTAAAAAAAAAAAAAAAATCACCATTAACCCAGGTTCTCAACTGATTTTGACAGAACAGGGAGAAGCTTCATGTGATGGTGGTCAAACATCAACACATGTAGATTGTACCCATACACAACCTGTATATTCTAATCTTTGACACTTATGACAAACATGTAATAGCTCATACATGTGGAAATGTCTCATCCTTCCTCTTCCATAGTTGAGGTTCTAATCCTAAATGAATAGTTCATATTTACTCAATCCTTTGCCTTCTTTTTCTAACCTTGCAATAAATATACGAACATTATTTTAAAGGGATCTTTCAGAATATTAGTCACTCTTCCATTTCAATGTGCTTAAGATTGTCCAGAAAGTTTATGGCAGCCCAAAATAAACAATAAGATATACTTAAAAGTTGCTGCACTTCTCTGCCATGGTCTAGCACAGTCCCGCATGCCTATTGATGCTTTTCAGACCATACACATCGTCCAAATTTGCAATAACCTGCGACACTAGCATCATATTTACTACTTCCTCAAAAGATGATTTTGCTTTTTCAAATACATAAACATAGTTCCCCAAGTCACCTTGGAAATACTGTCAGCTACTTCCCATTTCAACTTTTGGTAACAGTCCATTCTTCAGTCATTCATTCACTTCAGAACTTTTTAACTCAATTCATATTGGCTATGTATTTACTGTTTGTTGTCAGATCCTATCTGGAAGCCAGTTTTCTTCCACCCAAAACAGAAAAGCAAGCTCAGCTTAACATATCACATTCCTGTACATGACCCCCTCTAGCCACAGTTTTACATGTACAATCAGGTCACATCTGATGACCTGGCTGGATTAAGTTGAACAGCTGTGACCTACACATTTTAAGTTCAAAACACCCATATTTTCTGGATATGTCATAAAAACTCTGACTGTAACAGATCCCCACTGAGGTATTTTACAGTAGATTGGACTAATCTCAGCTGTAACACATATGCAGGAGAAAGAATACATATGCACAAAGAGTTGAGCACATGGTACCTGCCTTTTTCAGAGTTGATTATTCTGATGCAGCCTGACAGAAGCTATATCTAAGCACTATCCTTTTCAAAGGCTCACAGCATGAAAGTCAGAGGTGGCCATGGAACAGCATTTGGAAAGACTAAAAAAAAAAAAAAAAAAAAAAAAATACAGGCATAGACCACTTTTTCTCTCCCTGCTCTAATACACAGTAGTCATCAATTGGAGCGTCCTGTAAGCCAAGCTCTTTGGATAAGGGTTGGGAGCAGCAGGGAAAGATATAAAGCAAATGGCAGGAATGTTATCATTCTGTCTATAAAGTAAACTAGAATGGACGCATATGCCAATGCCAGTAACCTATCATGAACTAGGTGATGGAAAACAGACAACAGTGGGAAAAGATGACAGTTTAGAGACACTTTCAAAAGATATCTTACAGTTACAATAGTGATCCAAAGCACTGAGAAATTATACCTGTCAAATGACTAATTGGTGATGAACATCACATGATGGAATGAAGCTGTTTGACAGTAACAGTCAGCATGATCACAATCAACAAACACTAGCTGCATCCACAACAGTCCCACCCAGCATATTAATATGGGAGCAGGGAAAACCCTTCAATATATTCTGAAGGACTGGAGGTCAAGTGACAAGTGATTTCATTTGAGATTAAAAAAAACCAAAACATACACAAACCCAAACCTTATGTAATAATTTCTTAGCTGGTACCTTTTGTTGCAGCACTTGCAGACATAAACCAAATCAGTTTCTTACCAAGAATAGCAACCTACACCAACCAAGCACAGCACTCTGGTCTGAACCTGGAAAACAGTTTCCTCATCAGATCATAAAGGAAAATACTTAGGGGATTTTTGGAGGATTAACTGCAAAGTACTTTTTAGAAATGAATTGTTATGTTTTTTAATCAAATTCATTCACCCCTACATAAGGCAACATGAATCGAATCACTTGCTTTGCAAGTTTAGTATCCAGAGACACTACAGAAGTTTCAACAGCTGTTGGAAAAACGTTGCAGCCTCTGACTTGTTTTTCTAAACTTGCTGCAGCCAAGGTTTACTGTAAATTGACAATTTTGCTAGATTAGATGTTAATACACAGATTGATACATTATTTATGAGAGTGAGTCACAGACCTAATTAGAAACATGACATGAAAAGCTTTTGAGTCCACAATCTGGATTTTCTCTGACATGAAAGATTTGACATGTGAATACATTTTCACTGAGGAAAGAGATAAATAACCTCTTACATCTAAATGTAAAAATGTCATGTTAGAGATGCATCACTTGCCTTTCCAAGAGTTTGGGAAAGGCCAGTAAAGTATCCAATTGAGTAGAAGCCCTTCAGAAACATGAAGTATTCACTTCTCCATCCCTTTCTATCAGCATGTAAGACATCCATTCTATATATCTGTCCAGTCACTAAACATTAAATAGTTTTACAATACTTTGCAGGTGAGCATTTCTGGAGGGTCAGTAAGGTGACCCAGGAACAGGCCTCATTTTTACAGCTAAGGAAGGCCACATCATAGCTATAGAGCCCTAAATATCTTTGTACTCCAGTCAGTATAGTGTTTCAGATTTCAGGCTTAACTGATAGTTCTGGGTTCAGCAGTAGCAGTTGCTATTCTCCTTAGTAGCTGGTGCAGTGCTGTGTCTTTAACTTACAGCCTGGGAACAGCACTGACAACACCAATATTTTCAGTTGCTGCACAGCGATGTTTACTCTGACCAATGACTTTCTGAGTTGCATGCTCTGCAGGGAGAAGGGGAAGCTGGTAGGAGGCAGAGACAGGACACTTGACCCAAACCTAAGAAGAAGAAAAATTACTGCTACTGCTGAACCCAGGACACCAATGATTAATCTTAGAGCATCATTATTTAACTGTTTTGGCTGGAAGTACTGTGTTAGCCAAATCAGTAATAATAGATTCAGACAACAGCAGAAGGGAGACACCATTCAATTAGTGATAATGACTAGTAGCGGTCAGTAAGTCTACCTGGGAAAGCATTAGTTGCATAACATATTAGGGGACTATCTGGTGCAATGGATTAATTCACTAATTTATTTCTTGGGATGTAAGCCAAAACCCAGCTTGTTATAGGTAACAAGTGAAGTCAGTTTTGTAGTGTAAGCCTGACCTACTTGCCTTTCTGAAGGCTTTGTTGCTCATTCAGGATTGATTTTGAGAGCCCAGTTTCCCATGCTTCCCTGTTTCCTTGCACATTTAACTGTCCATCAAGCCACTTAGTCCCAAATATATTCAAGAACTACTGGTGTTAAATTATCTTCTTTTCACCAAGTTTGGGTTAATTATCCTTTATGTCACTGCATAGAAATTGGATGATTTCATTTCAACAGCAATTATTTAAATATTGCAGTTACATTCTAGGTTTTAATCTTACACAAAATGAGACCAAGTTTCAGATATGAAAAGATAAAGGTATCACTGGATACATATACAGTCTGCCAGGCAGAGAAAGAGAATGATGAGAAACATTTTCTTCAGTTCACAAAACAAACTACCATGGTACACTAATTAGCTGTCAAAATGAAAGCAAGCATTTTTAAAAACAATTTCTAGCTTGACAGAAATGAGCGTGAACCTTACTGTCCACATTAAAAAAATATATTAAGAATAGTATCACTATTCCTAGCCAGTATCGATTTGATCCTGGTAGCACCAAAGGCTAACCCAATGTAAGCAAGGCTTCCAAGTCTAGGAAAACAACCTGGAGTGGCATATAAACAGCTGAAAGCTTTTTCCAGACTTTGACAACATTGAGGAGAAGAACAGCACTGAACAAGAAGTCATTACTAATAAACAGCCAACAGATTGCAGTTAGATGCCCTTGTATGAGGGTAGTACTGAAAAAGACAGGAGAGGTCAGGATGTACTAGTTTCCAAGATTAATAATTCATTAAAAACTTCACTTGAGAGCTACTATAAAAAAAAAATTAATCTTGAGAAGAGCAGAGCAATGCTTCAGCATTGACCATCTATATTCTTACTTGCACAGGATCAGCTGCTGAGCTATCTCTAGGATAAACATTCACACACATTTTGTGCTTATCCTCAAGTTGCTTTTGTTTCTTGCAAGAAGTAAAACACTAAATACTGTCAAGGATACAGGGCTATTTCATTCAGAGAGATTTTTAATTGTTATTATTTGTCCTTAAGTTGAAAACATAGCATCTACTGGTGATGCCATTCATTCCCCCCTCTGAATGCACCACAGAGCAAACAAGCGCTCATTGGACAGAAGAATGAGCAAGTGTGCACTGCCTCAAACTACAGTTGTGGTACTAGTCCAGCTTTGTAACATTTTTTAGCAATTTTATAATAAAAAATTACATCCTTTTCTAATCTGTCATTTTTCAATGATATGCTTATTTTCATCCTTGGTGAAAATATTTTTTTAATCAATGAAATTCATATTTAAAAAAATAACATACAAAGATTAGAGGCTGACAATTTTTATTTCTAAATCAACGTATTTTAAAACTCCGGCAACTGCTGCAGAGATTGCCACTATGCTCAAGGTCCAGAGTTAGAATTAAACAAACTGAAACCCCTATTTGTAATGATAAAAGTCTCAACTAAGGAAAGATCATGAAAACCAAAAGGAAGAAAACACAAACAAACACAAAACTAAAACAAATCAGAACACTACATCAGATTTGGCAACTTAAGCCCTATAAGCTCAGTTTCAAAGTCTGTCACCCAGTTGTGACATTCAACAAATAAACCTCCCTGAAAGGGTACAACTCTTGTTTCTTGAGGAATCTTATCTTATTGAAGATAAAAATGAACAATTCACACCCTTGACACTGTCAGCAACAGGAAACTGACCTCAATCTGCCTCTACTCTGAGGTGTATTTAGTCTAGAGAGGGAGCTCTTATCTTACCATACATGAAAGAGTTCTTTCTTTGTATTCTTCTTACCTGAGAATACGGGGGAGGGGGGAAGAACAGAATATGATAATAAGAAGCCCATAATTCTAGGAAATTAGTTTTTACAAGTTTGCTTAGCTTTTCTCCTATGTTAGTACAGAATTTACCTCAAAGAGTAAGATAAAGGTTTCAAAGAGCCAGTATTCTCCTGGAGGTGGTCTGTAATGGTCATTTTCAAACTAAACCTAAAAAAAAGCCCCAAAAAATAAACCCTCACTTCACATGCCAAGGTACCAGAAATCATTACACTAGTAGTGCATAGCAAAGCTGATAGCAAGGCTGGTGGTGCTCCTCCCATTTTTTTTTCCTCCAAGCAGTTTATCATTCTCCTTACTTTACTGACCACCTTTTAAGAAAGTTAAGAAAAGCACACAGTACAGTCAGCCTGCCATATCTTTAAACCAAGCTCAACCTCTCCTCCTACCCATTTCTTTGGGTTTTTTTAACTCCATGCCTCCTACAACTTCTGTGCTTGAGTAGTAAAGAGGAGGCAAACCTCAACAGAGAAAGTAGGCACCAAGGCTTCCATCAGAGGCACATTTTGTGTTTACAGTAGTTAAATAAGCACTCCTGTTGATTCCAAGAGGACACTGAACATGATGCTGTAGCACAAAACTTGGAGAGATTTTGTTGCCCACCCCATAATAAAATTTAAAGGAAAAAAAGATTTGTACAAAGTTTCTAAATTCATCGAACTATTGGCATACTAAGCACCAGTACAATAGCACTGTATTGCTCATGCATGGAAGTGCATAGAACTTACACAAGTGAATAGCAACCTCAATTTACTCTTAACTACATGAAGTCATTATCCCTCCCCTCTCCAGGAAACATTCTAGTCTATCTTTCCTCTTTGGAAAGGAAAAGAAGTTGAACACAGGTCAGAATAGAAATATTATCTCAGAGGTTCTGGAGCATAAAGAAATGTCTACAGCAGAAGCCATTGTCAAATAGAATTATTTTTACTAGATTTCATTAAAAATGCTGTTAAGGAAGGAAATTATAGTATGATAAACAAATAGGTAGTAGGAATGTAATTGCCTTATGCTTTCTTAGTGTCTCTTATTAAAGAGGCAGACAGACTTAAATCAAAGGATACTACTGCTCTCCTTGAAAATGCCAGGCCTCATTACTCAAACTTTTACAGTCAAATACAGCATAGTAACAGGTTAAAACAAAAGCTCCCCCTGTGGCACATGTGACACCAAAACCAAGCAGAGATGTTTGATACCTGTTTAGTCTGTAGTCTCAGTAAACCATTAACACAGTTTCTACACCTTCAGTCCCCCATCCAGTCAAGTATTTAAGAGACACCCAACCAGAACTCCACAAGCAACCTCATTCAAGTCTCAATTCCCCCCCACTATGTTCCAGTTTCATTCCCCACACAGTGAGCTTTCTTTCAAAAGACTGGCAACATACTCAAGTCAACAGGACTACTCATGCCTTAAAAGATAGCAGTCTAGACTGATGCTGTAAAGCACCCATTCAATAAACCAAGGAGAGATTCTTGAGTACAGAGGTCAGTTCTAATGGAGATGAATTAACTTAAATTAATAGCAAAAAGGACTAACTGCTATCAAATAACATTGAGTACTTACTGCAATCACAGTGCCATTTATTTACAAAACAAACAGAACAGCAGCCCAGGTCAGTGACTGGCTAAAAACCAAACAGTATCAACGTTTTGACTGAAATGATCTCCCTTCTCTTGAAACAGTAACAGTAGTATTGACAGAGGTAGATTCTTAGTTCTCATTTTCTGCTAGATACTCATGGCTATCTGTAACACTCAGCTGATTATTATGAAAACAATCTCAAAGTAACCCGGGTGCAGACATTCCAAGGTTATTGAAAATGAGGAAACAGTTACAGAGAAGAATATAGTGATGCAGCTGACTGAACAGTTCACTTCAGTGTTCTGTGAAGAACTTTCAGATTGGAAATTATAAATTGACCATGTTACATAGAAAATTAAGACTTTTAGAAGTGATTTCAACATTAAACTTGTGAGATGTGTAAATATGATCCGTGTCAACAAAAAGACTAATACAGAATTAAGTGATCTATTCCTTGTATGACCAAAACTGTATGTAATTTTTCTTTGGTGTTTTAAAGCGTTGATCTTTTTGAACTTTGCTGAATTTGGCCACGGGCTCCCTGGGGGCAGGTCCTGTGAACCTTGGGGAAATGAACTGCAAATGTTCCTTTTTGTTCTTTTATCTGTGAGACACAATAGTCAAGCTAAAGACCGAT
>JASSUY010003023.1:0-21124 GCA_032466535.1 Forpus xanthops | reverse complement strand
GGGTTCAAACTGAAACAGGGGAAGTTTAGATTGGATCTGAGGAAGAATTTCTTTACTGTGTGGGTGGTGAGGCACTGGAATGGGTTGCCCAGGGAAGTTGTGAATGCTCCGTTGCTGGTAGTGTTCAAGGCCAGGTTGTACATCATAGCCTTGGGTGGCATGGTTTAGTGGGAGGTGTCCCTGCACATAGCAGGTGGGTTGGAACAGGATGATCGTAAGGTCCTTTCCAACCCTAACTATTCCTTGATTCTATGATTCTTAGGTCACAACAGATAGATTCAGTTCAAAGACAAGAGAATAAACCCAGAAAGTGATGCTTCTTTAAAAAACCTGCAACCATAATATGGAAAACATTGCCATTAAACATTTTAGCTGCCCTAAGAAGTAAAAGTCTTCATAAACATTGTAAACAAATTAATGGGAGGACTTTCCATCAAAAATCCACCAAAGACCTCCTATCGAACAGGTCTATCAAGACCTATGCAAATACTATAGCTGGCATTACAAGTCCTGGAGTGCCAGAACCAGGAAGGGGAATTTCAGTCTCTTCTCATCCCATACCCTCAAACTCCAGTGACTTTGCTAGAGATGGAAAGGTGGAGTAACATGAACACTTCGGTTGGTACAACTCAGGTTAGCTGTTACTTTTTTCTTTGATTTAATTATTAAAATGTAGCTGAAATGTCAAGCTTCTTTTGAAAAGGTGATAATGGAAAGACTCTGTTAAACAATCAAATAAATTGTACCAGAACTATTACTTTTGATGGGGTTTATAACAAAAAGTTCATTTTAAATGAAGCTGAAGAGTAGCATACAATTCTACCCTGAAATTCTACATGCAATTCTACACTGAATGGACTGTTACATACGCTTTCCAGATTCCCTTATTTTAATGAAGTTGAACTATATGCTATCTGCTGTCTTCTGTTTGACTTTTCTTTCTTCAGCCCAATATTTTTCCTTTCATTTTACTCAGTAGGACTAAAATGCAGATTAGATTTCTCTGGTGTAGTCATCAGTTCCTCTCAATTGTCTTCATCTGTTGAAAATACAGAAAAAAAGAGATCTTTTCCCTTTTACACCTGTTGAGAAAAATGGGGAACTGACTACTTTTGAAATAAATGTTTCTTTGCTAATGGTTTAACTCTCAAAAATTTTCAGATGGAAGACACTTCCAAAGAAGGAAATTCTTTAAGTATGGGGAAGAGTTGCAATTTTTTTAAAATATAGGGGTTTAAAATGAGTTACAATAGAAGTATTAAGCAAAGTCAGGCTTTCCTCTAAGCCCTGCCAACATCCTACTAACCAAACACAAACAGCTGTACCTCTGATAGTTCACATCCTTTACCACATTCCCTGGATATTCTTGGAACATTTTAATATTTCATGGTCTTTAATTTTGTAAATTATTTGCTAGGTATTTTATTTAAAGACAAGTGAAAAAGAGCTACTTATTCAAAACAATAGCACACATTAAAAACTGGCTATTAGCAACTGAATTTGGCACCACATATGACATCCTGTTTTGTGCAGGAAACAAGAGGGAGGGGTGAGTGTTAAATACAGCATTCACAAGGTGTGTTAAGTACAGCATTCCCAAGATGTGAACCACAGCAAGAGCCAGAAGCAAGAACTTGCCTGTTGATTAGAAAACGTCACTGAGAGAACATCAAAGTTGCACCCAGTTTCCTATTCACATCAGGGATGTGCTGGCAAGTAGGAGCACTACCAACACGTTGAGCAGGCAGAAATCAAGCAGTTAAGGCTGCACTCAACACAGTTGGTGGGCACTTGGTGTTGCAGAGGCTTTGCTCAGGGTTGCATTTTAATGCTAGAGCTGACACAACAAAGCTGATACCACAGGTCTCCTGCACTGTATAGAGTGATTCCAATGTCAGAGCCCTTAATACACGCCCAATGGCAGGATGTGGCTATTCAGCAGTAAGGTCTCAGGGCCCACTTGTAGCCCATGCTCTTCTTGAGGCTGATGCAGAGGGCAAGGTGGAGGAAGGACCAGGGTGGATAAAATAGATGTAATTGGTTCTTTATGGCCATGCGGCAGCACAGAGCCAAAGTCACATATGGCACAGGAAGAGGAACAAGCATGTATGTTTAAGCAGGCAGAGGGACTCTCACAAAAGTGGAGCCTCAAAGAATGTGACTTCTTGGAGTGGAGGTGGCTCTTCCTCTGAAAAATACTCAGCTATAAAACAGGTGTAGGGCAACAAGTGCTGACAGTGGAAGCATTTGGGCTGGGTGTGACAGATTCATAGATCATATCAGGGCAATAAAGAGTGATGCATGACAGTGGTCAAACAGTTGCTGTGGCAGGGGAATCATGTGCCACAGGAACCTGCTGTCTCATAAGCTTGCCACTTGCCAGGGACCAGATGTGAGCCATTGCAGAGAGATTGTCAAGGCTCCAGTCTTCTTCTTGGTTTTGAAATTAAGACAAGTTCCCGTATATGGACATTCAATTTTTGTTTATAAAGTTATCAGAAGAAAAGAAATTCTCTAAGTTCTAATGGTGTAAGGCCAGCAGCCTCTACACTAAGCTATATGTTATGAAGAGAAGGGCCATTTGACTATATCCTCTGACACTATTTAAGTGAAATTACCCTCCCTCTCTTTCCTGATAGTTGTTTGATGGACTTAATTTCACCAGAGGGATACATTTGTAGCTCAGAAAGGATGAAGAGTGCTGTAAAAATCTAACACCATATGATTAACCTGTGTAAATCAATGCACTTGAATTTTAACTAATCAATGTGTTTTGTTTCTTCAAATTAAAACTCATGCAATATAGTTTCACTTAGGACATCCTAAATCAGCTTTAATACTGTTAAAGAATACTTGTAAGTTTTGTAAGCAGAAACTGCAGAAAACAAAAACTCAATTACAGATCAAGCCAGATTTATCAAGAGCACTCAATAACATTGTCAATAAGTTACCTTCAAAAATGGAATAGACAAGTTTCCACTTTTAGCTTGGAGCAAGGACCTTTAAACTTTCTCAAGTAATGTCTTTTATCATCTTATTGCATAGCACAAACTTAAGAGTATGTCTCTGTCCTGATTTCAAGTACTTGCTACTAAAGTGTCCATAGATGTTTTCAGATAATTTGAAAATAAACACAACAGAAACTTACATAGCTAAACTCATTATTAATGATTTTGATGCAAGTTTATGGCTTTGATTCACAAGATTTTTTTCTAAATATACAAAAGGTGTTTGAAGTAGTGCAAATGTATAAATTTATTTTCCTCTGACAGGAAACAGCAAACTTGTTCTCTTCTTTCCAGAGCAATCTATACATGAGTCAACTATATGAAGTCTTTTCAGCTCTGACGGTGCAGATTCTCATTATACAAACTAGCAACTGAGAAATGCTCAAAAGAAGAGGCTTAGGGAAGCATGCGGTTGTGGAAAGCTTGGAATATTGACAAACTAGGTTTTGCAAGTGGGTATCTTCTCTGAAGATTTTAGTACCCAAGCATTCACTAATTAACTAAATTGTTAAAGGCTTGCTCCCAGCTGCTTGAAGAATCTTCCTTAATAGGCTCCAAGTTCAACTGGGAAGGGAGGTTATTCACAAATAGACAATGTTTGTTACATAAAATATATTGTGAATGTACTAT
Source organism: Forpus xanthops (assembly GCA_032466535.1). Lineage (NCBI taxonomy): Eukaryota > Metazoa > Chordata > Aves > Psittaciformes > Psittacidae > Forpus > Forpus xanthops. Next base: position 17,486 of record JASSUY010003023.1, on the reverse strand, counting down.
CTAAATTTAAAATAACATGATTTAGAACAGCCAACTTGATGAAGAGTCCTCAGAGGTCACTAAAGCTTTGATTTTCCAGTTAGCTTATTTTATAGCTAGTGCTTTAGATGCCATCAAAATCATAATGAGATAGATCAATCAGACTGCTTTGCTGGTCTACTGCATACAATTCAATATAGAAAACAAGAGTATCAACTGAATCAGACTTTGGAGGAATTTGCAATATGCCATGAAATAGCTTTAACCTTGAGACTATGAGAGAAATCAACAGTTAGATAATTAATCATGTGAATATTTTACTCCGAATAGTATACCTAGTTAGAATGTACTTTTTTTTTTAAAGAACTTAATATAATGCTGATACTAGATTTCCCTATAGTTCTTCAAATCTACTGTGATATATTTATCAAGAGTTAAGTCCAAATAAAAACTGCATTTTTTTTCCAGTGTAATTCATTTTGATTTTTAATTTTTTGAAAATAAATAAAACATATTTAAAAAATGTAGATAACAATATATCCCCATGATTGATGCATTGTTTTTAAGCATTATTAAAAAGATACCATTTTTTTCTTAGAAAACCTATATGACTAAAGCCTCCAAGTGATAGATATGTCAGTTACTGAGATGAGAAACTACAGCATTTCAGAAAATCATCACCAGAGAAATATTTAAGGTTCCCTGTGAATCTGACACTTACTGTGCACAACAAAGGTCATTCAATTTTTGCAGAAAATTTTGATAATCAGGAGATGTAGGGCTGCAGAGAAAATGACTCATGTAAGCAGTATAGAATTAGTGCATTTTTTGCTATTATAGAATCAAATTTTCCAGCTTAAAGAGTAGTCTTACCACCAAAATATAATGTTTACTTCAAAAAAAAGTCTGTTAATAATATTTTGGTTTGCATTCTAGTGGGTTAGCTTCTTACGTTTGCCTATAAAAGTTGCGCAAAACAGTCAATGCCCCAAAACATACTCTAATAATCAGTGCCTTTAATTTTTACTACACTATAAATAGTAGTAAATATTCATAATATGTGTCTGTATCTTTAAGTTGTCATCTTACTTTGATGCCATGCTTGTCTCAGGACAGGTTATATATGTGCCCGTGTGTCCTACAGGAGGGAAAGGAAGACCAGGTTGCCAGTTTGTGTTGCATTTAAAGGTGACAACTCCAGCCCATAATTTGACTACTGGAAATGGAACTTACAGTAACTGACAAGGTTTTCAAGAGAGCAAAAATACTTTCAGCTCTCTCTGAAAAAATGCATAGTGATAGTGGACCTACTGTCCTCTGAGGTTTGATACTTAAGCTACTGGCAGGAATGGCAACTCACACATTTTTGTTCATCAGGGATGTTGTTTGTAAATTACCACATCATGCAGGAGCAGACCTCAGACTAGTAACAGGTTTTAAGGGATCTCTGAAAGATATGCTCTTCTGGAAGTAGATTAATATGGAAAACATAACAACCAGCTGGGGAAGGATGATAACACACTGTGTAAGCCTAGAGGACACAATAACCTTAGCTGCAGATGTAAAAGTAGAAATCAGAGTTTCCTTGAGGGTATTAGCATTTGTCATGAGTTCAGCAGAGGCAGTCATTTTTCTCCTTTGTGGTAGCTGGTGCAGCGCTGTGTTTTTGATTGTCAGGCCAGGGAACAGCACTAATAACACCGGTGTTTTCGGTTACTGCTTGGTAATGTTTTGGTCTGACCAAGGACTTTCTGAGTATCATGCTCCGCCAGGGAGGAAGGGAAGCTGGGAGGAAGGAGAGACAGGACACCTGACCCAGAACTGTCAAAAGAGGTATTCCATACCACAGCACGTCATGCCCAGGATGTAAAAACAGAGAGGAGAGACCCAAAAGGGTGGGAGGTGCACTCCTTGGTCTGGCTGGGTATCAGTGGTGAGCAGTTGTATTCTCTTTCCTTGTATTTTTCTTGTCATTATTATTATTATTGGTGGTAGCAGTAGTGATTTGTGTTATACCTTAGTTACTAAACTGCTCTTATCTCAACCTGTGGGAGTTGCATTCTTTCGATTCTCCTTCCCATCCCCTTGGGATTGGGAGAAAGAAAGATGGGGGAGTGAGTTAGTGAGAAAACTGTGTGGCTGAGAGGTTTAAACAATGACAGCATTAAAGGTAAATTTACAACCTCAAGGTTATTCCTTTACTCTAAATTAAACACCCCAAGAAGCTGAGCCTAGTAAAGTAGCTTAAATAAATAAATAAAGCTCCATCTGTCTGTGGTGCAAATAAACTGCTAGAGTTACATAGAAAAGATGAGCTGATTTCTGTGCAGGTCCAGTGCCAGATAATAGTCATAAACAAAGCTGAAAAAAGGCCAATAGAAGAGTTACCCAAGCAAAACATCAAAGACAAATTAGGAGTGCATGATACAGTATGGCCACCACTAGTGATTACATAAATTATGGCTATGAAGAGCTACTGAGAGGTTTGTTGTAAAGTGACACTGTCAGCTAGAAAACAACAAAGGACTTGAAAGTAGTCTTTCATACAACCAAAAAGAAGTACTGAAAAAGAGAGTAGGAATTTATAGTGCAGAATGTAAAAGAGATTACTTATATCTACTATTTAAGTTTGAAAATATTTAAAATACAGCTATCACATTATGTGGTCCTTCTGCTTATCTAATAAATTTTGTTACTGCAGCCAGTACTTTTCAGAATGCACTAATTCGGGGGTATCACTAAAGTATTAATATTGCAGAGAAAGAGGCTTATTCTGCTGGGGTTTTCTGCTAAATATATATCTTCAGGGAAATTATAGAATACTGTGATTTCTGCATGAGTTATTTACTATGGTAGCTTCAAATATTACAGTTGCATAGATCATCATGCAATCATGCTTCTAAGGATAAAGGAATATGTATGATAGCATAAATATGCAAAGAACAGTCTGTTTATCAGAATCCTGTTTCAGCCAGAATCAAAGACTGAGGAGTAAGTAAAATCAATTAAAGCCATATAGTAGGAAAAGAAGCTGGCAGAAAAGTCAGATTAGCTATGCTGGAAACTACCTCCATATTGCCTCGGAGCCTCTGAGGAGGGCAGAGGTTAAAAGCTACGAATCACATGCTCACTTGACTCAACAGAAATAACCCTAGAGGCAAAGAGAAGAACTAATATCTGCTTTTATACTATGCTAACATGCTCTCCAAGGATAAGGAGTACTTTGACAGAAATGACCAGGTGAGACACTAGATTGTGCTAAAACCAGAGTATTTCTGTGAGACAATCCGACATCAGATTTCCCCCAGTGAGTCAGGTAGCTGTGCAAGGATGGTGAATTTTAATGTACTAGAGAACAGACTGATTAAGAAATCACCTTGAGCATCTTCAATTACAGTTGTAAAAAATGCCCAGTGGAGAGTTGGGGCTGTGGGAGCTTTAATTTATATAGAGCTCAGAAATGCTCCCCACTTCCACATACTAGATGTCAGGCACAAATATTTTCATAGTTTGTATTTAATTCCTGTCTATCGTTTCATTAAAGTGGCATCTCAGGATCAAAGTAAAGCTTCTTTTCTGACAGACTGTTGATAGTTTCAGGGTGTTAGAATGCCCTCTATTCATGAATATAACAGCATCATCTGCTAAGATAATAAAGTTAACTAAAAAAGGAAACTAATTTGTACGTTTTTGTTGAAGAAAGGGGAAAGTAAAAAGAGAAAAAGAAAATAAAAAAAAAATAGTACTTTGGAGATTTTTTTTAATAGCTACAATTAAGCTTTCAGGAAGCCTTCATCACCTTCCAGTGAATACAATAACTGCAAGGAGATGTAACTTCAAGTCTAAAAACTGATTATTGCAAGCTGCTAAAAAATCACTTCTAAGCTGGAGAACAATATAACTGTAGGCATGATGATTTGAGGTAGCTGTAACAGCTTGCAGTTTCTGGTTGATTTATCAGACATCAAGAGTGTTTCTTCCATTCACTTGGCTTTCAGATTTTTAAAACATATCTGTTCAACTAAGGATCATAGTTTACTATGGAAGCTTAACATACAACTAAGGAAGTAAACAGTTAAATCAGATCTTGGCAAATCAGCTTAAACAAGTTTCTTTTTAGAAAGCTGTTTGGAATTTAAATAGGAGAAAGTTGACAGCGATATTACAACATGAGAAAGAGGCTGAAAAAAGGTCTGAGAAGAGCATGAAATAAGTTACAACAGGGTTCCCCTGGGAAAACTTTTAACAGACACCAAAACAGTTTGTGAAAGGATATGGCTGAGCTTCCTTTTGTAGAAGAGGGCATAACATAGATATAAGGCCAACTGAGGTGAATGAAGACAAATAACACCTTGTCTATCGTCTTCAAACTGAGTAAATATCCACAATCTCCTAAAAAATATGAGCTGGATAAAAATGCATTCCTCTTCAAAAATATGTGGGTTTCCAATGACTGTAATATTTAATGTTTATCCTCCTAAGTACAAGGAGCGATATGTTCCAAAACTTTGTACAAAGATTATCTATATAAACACATTTGCTTACAGCTACTAGCTGCCATCTGAGTAGCTTAAATTGTAAATCACAAGACCCATGACTTCAGTGGGAGTTTAAGAAAAGAGGCACACATTAAAGCATGAATCTGGAAATATGTATTAGAGACAAGCACTTAACAATTGTCTTCAGCAATCAATGAAAAACACTAGATGAAGAACCAGCAGCTTTAATCCTGAAGTGTATAGTGAATACAGACATCTCATCTATCTCTATTATTTTCTGTAGAACTGTGTTAAAACTTTTAATAAAAAGCTAGAGATATCTCATGATATCTCCAAAAGCTGTAGTTTTTTCCTGAAGAGTTATTTTTTTGTACCTTCTCTGTATGAAGAAGGTTTTTTAATCTTTATTGGTTTTTTACTCACTAGTGACAAAGACTCCAGAGTTATTAAATGCCACTGTCATGGCTTAATCCCAGACTGAAACTAAAGTACCATGCAACTGTTCACTCACTCACCCTTCCCTTCTCCCCCCTCCCCAGTGGGATGGGGATGAGAATCGAAAAAATGTAAAGCCTGTGGGTTGAGGTAATAACAATTTAATAATTGAAATAAACTCAATGACAATATTATTATCATTATTATTATTAACAGAGAGACAGGAATAAAATCCCCAAAGAAAAGACAAGTAATCCACGATACAATTGCTCACCGCTCTCTGACCAATACCTAGCCCGTCTCTGAGCAGCAGTTGGTCCCTTCCATATAACTCCCCCCAGTTTATATACTGGGCATGACATAGAATCATAGAATAGTTAGTGTTGAAAAGGACCTTAAGATCATCTAGTTCCAAACCCCTGTAGTATGGAATACCCCTGTGGCTAGTTTGGGTCAGGTGTTCTGTCTCTGCTCTCTCCTGGTTTCTAGTGTCCTTCCTCACTAGCAGAGCATGAGACTGAAAAGTCCTTGGTCTAAGCAACAACTAAACTAAATGTTTTTATTAGCATTGTTCTCAGGCTAAAGCCAAAATGCAGCACTGTACCAGCTACAAGTTTAAAAATTAAGAAATTAAGAAAAAAAATAAGAAATTACGAAAATTAACGATAACTGAATCCAAGACAGCCACCAGTTCAACATCTGACATCTCAGAATTGTTAAATTGTTGGGTTTAGTTGTGGTTTTTTGAGAGGGTTTATTTGTTGTTGGTTTGTTTTTTTTTTCTTAATTGAAGTAATAAACTAGTAATAAAAAGAAAAATTAAGAGGACATATGGAAGCAGCTGATAGGGAACTCAGAATGCTGACTGTATGCATAAGAGAGACTATATCTGTCATGTGCTTTGCAAAGTAAACACAGCTATTTATTCCCCACGGAAAGATTTCCATTACAAGTGGAATTTTTCAATAGCATAGCTCAAATCTTACTAAACTTACTTCAGAATAGACCTGAGTAGGGATCATAGGTACAGCTGATGACTTCCTTACTATCAATGCTAGGAAGAACATCTGAGATAAAACTTAACATTCTGAAAAAGTTCAGAAATTTAGTGCAAGCATAAACTGCAAGCTGTCCAGAAGCATGGCAGAAAGAAATAATCACCTACCATGAATCAGAAAGAAAAAAAAAGGTAAAAATTGGTAACTGTTTGTTCAGCCCATTAATGAGGGGTTTGAAAAGGATTAACTGAAGTAAAAACTGTTGGTGAAATTATTCACAACAGACAAAACGAAGGTCAAATGTGAAGAAATGCAGAGGACCCTGCAACTTTGGCTGACTGGATGCTAAAAAACACATGAAATTCAACACAGGTAAATTTAAAATTTCAGTTGCAAAAAAAACAGCCCTAATTCTGTATATAAAGAGCTATCATTACTTAGAAATGATATTTCAGAGTAGTAATTGGTAGCACTACCAAAAAAAAAAAAATTTATAAAAAAACAGGAAGGATTGCAATTAAGTGAAACATGATAAGGTTACTGAATCAACCCATAGCTCACCCAGATTTTAAGCATGATGTTTCAGTCTAGCCCTATCTAGTTCCAAGAAGTTATAGTCAAAATTGCAGAATCACATCACAGAACCATAGAAAGGTTTGTTGGAAGGGACTAAAAAGATCATCTAGTTCCAGCTCCCTTGCCATGGGAATGGACACCTTCCATTAGACCAGGTTGCTCAAAGCCCCATCCAACCTGGCTTTGAATACTGGCAGGGATGGGACATCCACAATTTCTCTGGGCATCCCCTTCCAGTAACTCAGCATCGTCACAGTAAAGAACATGTTCCTTATATCTGATCTAAACCTGTTCTCTTTTAAATTGAAACCATTTCCCCATGCCCTTGTAAAAGCCTCCTCTCCAGATTTCTTTGTAGGTCCCTTTAGGTCCTGGAAAGCTGCAATAAAGTCTCCCTGGAGCTTTAGAACTTATTGCTGGAGTTGGCTGTGGAAGGGAGTTTAGATGAAAAGCTCAAACTAGATACTTGACTTCTGGATTGCTTATGGTATATATGAGAAATTCCAGCGTAAGACAAAAGTATAAAGAAATTTGACTATACGACACAGGTGTATTTGAGTGGCTTATGATTTAGTATCTTTAAAATATATATTTCCTGGGAGATAAATAAATTACTATGCCTCCATATATAGCAGTCGTTACTTAATAAAGCAATCCCACTAGTCCTTTGCAAACTGAGGTTTTTATACAGTAACCCACCTGTCATTTGGGCAACTAAGGTGCTTATATGGGTGTAACCAGTAATTCTGCAAATTCAGTCCACATTTAATTTATCATGACACTCATTCACAGCTCTGTAAAAAGAACTAGGAAGACAGGGATAAGTCATTCCTGTTTAGATTCATATCCTTCTGCTGATAAGCTTAACTGCTCAAAAGGCATGAAGAGCAACATTAAGTGAGAAGTAGAAACAGACCATGGATTAATTGTATATTTCTATGTACAAGCATTTGAGCAAATATAAAAATGATGTAAAGAAATGTTTATGAGGAAACTCATAGTATTTGAAGAACTTTGGTTATACAATTAAAATAGGTCCCATTGGATTGAAAAACAACTGCTAACGATCTGCAATTGGGGTGTTACAAGCAGAGACACATGCAGATGTACTGTTTATTAAGGTAAACAGGTACTGTTGCTTACTCACTAACTCACTAGATCTATTAGCTAATAGATGCTGCCACTAAAAAATACCAAGTTTACTCAAAAATAGAGCAAACACGCAACAGCAGAAAATAAGTTGCCTACCAATCTTTCAAATTCTTGTAATACATACATGCTAATGATACATTTATTTCATGATGAATATTCCTTTCAAATTCTTTTAAATATGGATGAAGGACTATTAGTTCTGTCTATTAATGTTAAAGTGATGTCAAAGTCCACATCTGTGGGGGAAAAGCTCTAAAATTCACACCAAGCAAGAAGACTCCATATTCAGCAAGTGCATGAAAAAGAGAAAAAAAATTTAGAAATGTTGTGTCTGGCACAGGTCTCCCTGACAGGCCTAGGCATATAGCATGTAAAATCAAAAAGCTGCTGGAGTATAGCTAAACACTGTTATCCAAACTGTCATAACTGTGCTGCAGTTTAAAGATATTTCCTGACAAGAAAATTGAGAAAGCTGTCTGGCTAGTAAATCAAAACCTTCCTCCTCTTTTAGTGGCCAACCAATAGATGCAGCTTAGGTCACAGATGGTGTTTTTTATGTTTCGATCTCCACGCACATCTTCAGCACAAGTTCTTTCTTTACTACTAAGAGTGAAAAGTTCTTTTAAAAATCTTTGCCAATGCACCAAGCTAGCCACAAACCACTATTCATTTCAGAAGGCAAAAAGCTGATGAACAGTTAAGGTTGAGAAGTGCAGCCTGTTTGTTAATGATCTCATAAATTAAGATGGTAGTACATTTGACTGTGAAATATGTTATTATGTGATTACATCCCTTTGGGAAGATTTAAGGGAAGAGAAATACCATCAAAAATAAAAGTTATATAAGGAGTTGAAGGTCAAAAAATACCCAGCATATTTAAGTGTTTAATTGGCTTTACAGTCTTAGTTAAATCTTCAATGTGGGTTGAACATTTCACTTATAGGTGTCACATTTCTCTCATTTCCCTTGCAACCCACAGGTTGCCACACAGAAGACAAGAGAAACCCACATGGTTTCTTGTCTTCTGTGCTCTCTGCAAGCAGGCTTTCTGCTCAGCACAGATGGCTGCCAGGAGTGTTAGCAAGTGCTGCTCAGCCCAGCATGCCCCCCTAGATATGGGCTTTGCTGTGCCTTTTAAGGGTCCCTTAAATCAGGGCAGCACCGAACCAGTGCTGAACTCTAAATGTGCTCTCTGGTCTCCTGAATGGGCATTTCAAAGATTTAAAATTCTGAACCTAGTATCAAGAAGTGTTCATCACTGTGACACTTATTTCAGAAAAGCATGACTCTAGAATGCTTAACTTAATTGGAATTACCAACCCCCACCCTCCCTCCTGCCCCATCCACAAATCAATGTGTACCGGTGAAGCTGAGCAAAATAATTTTTATTCTTATTGCAAAACATAACTGGCTGACAAGATGTTGTTTAAACCAAAGAACTGGGTGAACTCTGTATCAGCTGTCCGTGACAAAATATATAAAGCAACCTTGAGAAAATCCAAAGCTGATATCTATGCATGAGACCTGTGGGGTTCTGTTACAATCTGTGGAAGCAAATGTTTGTTTTTTTCCAAGAATGAGCTCAATGTCAGGGAGCTCAACAAGTTTATGAAAATATTCTTTGTCAACAGATGACTGAATTCAGTGACTTGAGAAGTACTTTCCGATCCTGTATTCCGGTAACAGAAATAAAGCCTGCTAATGAAAATACCAGTCTTAATTTGAGCAAACCTAGAACAAATGTCATTAATTAAACATTTTGTACTGTACAAGAAATTAATCATAGCCATCTTTATGCAAAGAAATTTTGATAAAGCACCAGACCTAATGAAGCAAGAGGAAGATGAAGATCGTTGATGAGATATCAGGCACAGCTCGCTCCCAATTCAGAACGATAAAGGGATGAAATAATCAAAAATTTGACTTTTGAGTTTACCAGCCTGAAAAATACATAGTGTTAAAAACACTACTGGTTCTGATCCTTCTGCATATGATAGCTTATGCACATTAATTTTTAAGTAAAATTGTGATTAACAGCTCGTAAGTATTCTGTAAATTTTCATGAAAAATGAGTGTTCTTCTGAACACATAGAAAGTTGAATGTTTCATTGATCAATGTTCAAATAGTCAATACCTGAACTGTAAGTAAAGTACAAAGAGTGAATAACCTGTGACAGGAGTGGGAGATTTTTTGATGATGCTGCAAGATGGAAACATGAACTGCACCAAGAATTCTTTCTTAGTTTTACCACCGTCTTCCTCCTGCATGAATTCTCGATAAAACAGTACAGAAATTTATAGTCAAATCTTTAATTTCTACAGACTGGATCCCTAGAAGCATTTAATTACCTAACTCATGTATGCAGACAGATGACTTAATTTTAGCCTTTGCAGAATTATCAGTGAGTTATTTACTTCCAGATCTTCAAAGAACTTTTGACACCTAATTTCCACTGAAATCAATTAATATCATCAAGGCTAAAATAAGTAGTTGCTTACTGGTGACTTTGAGATAACACATACTCAGACTGAAAAAGAGCCTAATAAATGAAGGCAGTAGAACTAACAGAAAAAAAAAAAAAAAATAAAAAAAAATATCAAGAGAATTTGACAGGGCCCTAGGAATAAAATTTATATTATAGAGATTCCATTAATTATTTTTCATTGGTATTTTCTGGATTAAATATTCACTGTCTTTACAAACAAATGTTTTAATAAATCTAAAGGTTCATATTTGAAACACTGTATGAGTTTCCATCCTGTGGAAATAAGTGCTCTCAAAATAACTGCTTTAAAAGAAAACAGAGGTATATGGAGGTGCTTAACTTGGCATGTGCATATATATCTAAGGAATATTTAATTTATTACACTCATATATATCTCAAAATAAGGAAGTGCTGGCCCATAAATAAAGTTCTCTGTTAAAGTAATGTCCTGTAAAAATCTATTCTCAAAAGCTGTGATAGCACTTCTGGACAGTTTAAATGCTCAGTTTAAATGTTTTAAAACAGTTTAAATGTTTTTAACTGAAGAACATATCAGCAATAAAGTCATTAAAGGACCCCCCTTCAAAAAAAAAAAAAAAAGGAAAAACTAAAAACATCTGAAAAGCAAAAGATAAAAATGCAGGTATCTTAGTGATCATAAGAGCTAGGGAAAGTTGCAAATTACTTTCTTTGACTTCATTCAACAGACATGCAATATCTATTTCACTCTGTCAGTGCTCAGAAATCCATTCAAGGAGCAAGCAAAGCAAAATACAAAAAGACTTATAACTACATAGGAGTCTTTTACTCTGAAGTGAGTATGGTAAAAAGGGTGTAACTAGCACTCTTGTTTATAAAATCATCATGTTGGAAGTGCATAACAAGTGCAGCAGCAGGATGACACAGAGAGTACTTGGAGCATGTCACAGACTTGGAAGCATAGAGCAAAAGAAAGGAACTTCCAAGATCAGGAAAGTCACAACTTGCTCAGATGTGGTCTCAGAACTCTTGCCCCTTAATTTAGCCCAAAACAACTTAAAAGAGAAATAACAGCCTTCACAATGAAGAATTCATTTTGTTTAATGGCTGATCCTTTTCAAATATTCATTTGATAAATACTATTCTGTAGCTAACTCATGAGGAGGCATTAACACAGCTTAAAATGAAAAACTATATAGAAATTAGCTTTATATACTCTCAGTGACACAGATGCAAGTTAACGGTTGTAAAGGTGCAAGGAAAACATTTGGCAGAGGCTTGGAAGTTCTCAACTCTTCTGAAGCAAAGGATTATGGCAAAGCCACACACTTGCGCGCGCACACATACACACACACTTTCTTCACTTCACAACTCCTCCAAATGAGAAACTCAGTCAAGTCAAAGAACTCAGTTCTATAAGGGGCATAATGCAGAAATCATACTGACTGTAAAGTGCCTTGGATAAGAATTATCAGAAAGAAAATATATTTAACACACAGGTTTTATGCTGACAGTTATAAACTCTTTTTTTATTTTCTGGCAAATTAGATATACGTCAGCTGTCAGGGTCCTACAAAAATACCACTTGAGTCAAGCTCTGTTATTTCAGCTGATTGCTGGCTTTAGTTGGTTGAAGTTTCAGTTAACTTAATTTCCCCTGCAAGGAGGTATATGAGGCTCTGTTAGTAATGATCCAGTCATTCCCTGTCACACACAAGTACATTATTTTCCAATGATAGTAGCATATAGCAAAAGACAGATTTTCCTTCTAAAAATAAAATCTGTCTTTGCAGTTTGCATCTTCCACAACTTCTCTTGAGTATGCAGAATCTTTTGATAAGCAAAATGTAATCTTTTTTATTCTGCTAATATATCAACCATCTAATGAAATATTCAAATATGTTACTTCCACATGGTTACAGTGGGATTTCCTTTCCACTGTAACTCATTCTAATGAGGTACCTTATGAGTCTAATACACTCCAGAAATTCACAGATCTCTGTTTCATTCAAGGATGGGTTATGAAGCATCCTAGTTGCTTCATCATAAATAAATGGACTGAGGATCTTATGGAGTATGGCTTTTCTGTGGGAGACTTCAGTGAAGGTTAAGAATAAACTACATATAGTATGCTTTGCAAAGTCCTGCATAAGAAACTACACCCACAAAAAATCAGCTAGCAATTGGATCCCAGATTCTCAGACTCCAGAGTTCTTTGTAATTCAGATGTCTTCAACCAATGACAACTAAATCAGATTTTACAAGTTTCTCTTATGTCATTCTTTTACTCTTGCATTTCATAGACCTTGTAGAGCTTCATATGTTTTACAAGACCAATTGTACAAATTACAATGGAAATTGTTTCTAAATCTGTTCAATACATGCTATTTTTAGAGTACTTTATTCAAACTTAAGAATCTTTCACCTTGCTTTAAATACGTACAGCAGGATACCATAAATCTGTAAGTCAGAACTATGATTTTCTTCATACTTAATAGTAGGAAGAAATTTTACAATTGATTTAATGATAATTTAGTTTTAAAAGCACAATGTAATTTAACTGGAATTTAAAATGCTGTACTTACTGGAATACTTTATTTGTCACAAGGTCTAGGGTTTGGAATCGACTAATAGACAGTGATGATGATAAATTAGTGTAGCAGAATTAATTTCTGAGTTGCACTGGATTTAGTCACTCAGCCCTCAGAATAATGGAATTGCATGGCCAAATTCCTCCGCCATTGGGAGAATTTAGGAATAACGGACCACAGCTACTTTTATTTTTTGAGAAAGAAGTTCTAATGGTACTGAAAAAAAATAAAACTGCCTTAGTCGCAGCAGTCTAATTCATCATCTTCCCTTCGTTTTGAAATTGTAATTAAGATCACAGTTTGTAATTGTTCCAGGCATACTCAGAGTTCATTGTCTTTATCGGACAATCTAAAATAGTACATGCCTAATTGGTGCTTGAACTTTAACATACAGCTAGAGAGAATTTGCAACAATAAACTGTTTGCTTCTCTAAACCAAAAAAAAAAAAAACTAGCATTCCTAATGTAAAAATAGTTAAATCATTTAAAAAAAAACCAACAAAGAAAGCAAAGAAAAATATTTTTTTGCCACTAGAGATGAAAATGGAAATTTTATTACATATGTAGTTTGCATTCGTGAATCAAAAAAGATGTAATTTTGTTTCTTGCTTCACTAACAATAGCGACTAAATTAAAATGAGGCATAACATTTCACAATAATGTTTCTTAAATTTCCTGTTTGTACAGATGTATGTACCTATTTGTGTGTCATTCTGAGTTTACATTTTGTCTTATTAGAACAATGAATCCTATACTTTATTAGTCACTACTGGCTTGTAGTGTCAGAGCTACCTGCATTATGCTTTACCTATTCCTCTTTATACTACTGAATGATTTTCATAATGGTGCTCTGACCAGCTGAAATAATCCATACCTTCATGCTACTTCAGCAGTAACCCCAATCTACACCAGTCTTTGTCCAGCCAGACCAGCAGGTGAACATCTGGAAACTTCTTTCCAGGCTGTGATTATTTGTTTAAAAATTATTACGAAAGTGAATAATGTCCCACTTTGGTGGACAGCTATAAGACCCATATTAGATTGCCAAAGAACAGTTGCTGTTTTAACTGAAGAAGTAAAAAGCATGTGTTTTCTTACTTGTTTCTTCTCTACATAAACCCCCACTGTCTGAAATGCATTTTATGCAGCCACATGTAGCCAGTAGGAACAATTTTTGTGTTACAAGCGCCGCACTGTCTCAGGGCTTCAAGTCAGAAATATATCAAATTACACAGGAGTTTTGTATTATATTTTTGTTTAATAAATGCAAACTTAACTACAATGGCTTTGTTAACTATGGTCTAATTGTACTTTTTTGTAAGCATGCATATAGACTTCATATTAGTGCACTCTTTAATGTGCTTTATAAATTAAATGAACCAGAAATATTTCTAAATTACAATGGCAAATGCATCTGTGCTATAATCCCAAGAGTGAATTTCTCTGGTCAGTGTTTCTTCTGTTATCTTAATTAAAAATATTAAAATAAACAAATGTAAATATCAAGCACATGTGCAAAACAACCTTTAGTCTTGATAGCTACCAGGCATGATTCTGTGTCATCTGCATTTCTATTACTTAACCTCCAGGCTTTAGACTGGAAAACTGCATTCCATCACTTTTGACAGGCAGATTATTGAGATTACTGTCTTTCTTGAGCACTTCTTAAATGCCTCCAGTCATGATTTAATTACCTTTATTCCACCTTTTCTCTTTTAGTTCATAGTCTAAAACAGCAGCCTTGGCAATCAATGATCAGTGCTTTAGAATAAGCTGTCAGCCTCCATTATGAGAAATTCTTATAACTCCACTAGGGTTTACATAGTCTCAAGCACTAATTTACAAGAAAATGCCCCAACACAAGAAATGTATGTGCCTTCAGTATCCCATTAAGAAGCATAAAGCTCAAATATCATATTTCACCTGTTTGTATGCAGGACATAAGGAGCATCAGTCTATCACACCAATGTGAATTGGTGCACTGCTTCCATTATAATTCCTCCCCCAGACAAATCATAATAAGACACACACTATCATCCAAGAGGTGCCATGTTACCTGTTTACAATGCTTCTACAATTCAGCTACCCTTGCCAGGCTATATTCCCACTACCAAGAATATGTAATTCTGGCTCAGTAGTTATTTGGAGGCGGGGAGACGATGCAACAGGGACATGACAGAGAAAGTTTAAAATAATCCCCTATTAAAAAAAAAAAAAAAGAAAGAAAGAAAAAAACAAACCTCTTTGATACTTTCTTCTAACCAGAGTAGAAAAACATTTCTTTCAAAAATAGACTAAATTACATATAATAGGCTTTTTGCTGCGTGTTAGTGCCCATCAGCCAAAAAACGACTGCAGTTTGTTATATGCTGGTGAAGGTTTTCCTATCATTGACAGAAATATAACAGTATGATTGTACATTTGGGAAAAAAATAAGCATCTTTGCTATCATTTTCAAAGTAGAAGCTCTGTAACTGCTAGATTCCATCATTACTGCAGCTACTAACACTGAAAATTTGTGTATAAGAATAAATTCATCCAAGATCAAGTTTGAATAATTCATGATGCAGTACCTGCTGCTAACACTGAACCACTTCAACTGCCCAAAAGAACCCTACAGATACTAAGGAAGATCTGAAGCATTTTCAAAATTTTATTTTTTGGCAAGATGAGTAAATTTGCACCTCAATCAGGACTGGCAGCTGCCATTCTTTTTCTTAAAAGCCTGGTCAGTCCTATAGTCTTCCTGCCTGAAGCAAGGATGAAGTGAAATGGAAGACATAAGCATACATGTGCACTTTATAAGAAACTCTGTATGGGAAACTATGGCTTTGCCTGTTTGTAAAAGATGAGCAAATTCTAGAGAGGGTGGTCATGTTTGCTACCTTCAGCAGCAAACATGATATCAAGCAGTAGTCTAGATGATCTGAAAGATCAAGATAATAATTAGCTGTAGCACAGTTTGTCATATCTGAGTGAAACATATAAGCATATTTGTCCTGAGATACATAGCCGTGCTTATTCATACAGATGAACTAAAAAAGGTACCAGCTGTATGCATGAGCAGAAATAAGTAGGCCAGCATAGTAAAAAGCTCTGTACTGCCAGGACACATGAGTATGATGCAATATCCAAACACATTGCAATTATACTAAAATATCCTACATCAAATTTTTTGCTACTGCTCACAGGAAATGTTGACAGGAAAGAAAATGCACAAGGTTATATATATATTATTAAAAACTAGGCAGCAACTTCAACATTTCTTTTCTTCAATGTAAAATCATGCCATATAGAGAAAAGCCAAGTATCATGGAATAATATTATAACCCTGACACATTCATTAAGCTTTATTGCTTTTCATATTTAGTTGTGATAATCATGCATTCTTCTCATTTTTTTTTGCAACAGATCTTATAGTTACTGACATATTAAAGGTTAAAAAAATATCATTATCTGCCATTTGACTTTTTCTGTTTGATTTAAGAATTGTTAAATGTTTCCTTAATCCATTGAATATACGATAATAGTCCTTAAAAGCTTGCCACTCTTTCTTAAGAAAAATATATATGATTCACTGTTCATTTATTTTTCTGCATTTACAGAAAAGTCAAAATTCTGCAGTATATTCAAAGACAAATAAATACAATTCACAACTGAAGAACTATTAAACAAGAGGTATTTTAGTGCAAAAGTATAAGCAAAACTAATTTGGGCAGCTGCCACTAAAAGCACATCCTTTTTAAACTAATTTTTAGAATAGTAGCAAACAAATTCAGATGAAGGTTGAGGTGAGTTCTAAGCAAAACATTTTTGGACTGTGAAGAATGACTAAAGCCAGAGAAAAACACATGGTTGAATCATGCTCAAGAACAATTGCACTATAGTGAAGACAACTGCATTAAAAGTCTCAGCTCAGTCACTACCCCTGCCACCGGTGACTTGTCTACTTAGAAATACTTTTCAGAGGGGAGGTATTGCTTAGTATTCAAAAACAGCCAGTTTATTTTGGTTTTCTACATGCATGTATAGGTATTTCATGGACTACAGCCTCATTGTACACTGCACAGATATTAAAGGACAAAATAGACTACCTGAGGGAGCTTCAAGGCACTGTTGCAACATAAATAATGTACCTTACCTTGTTCCAAGTAAAATCATCACTTGCTAATTCAGCAAAAAATTTCACCACAGGAGAAAAAGAGAAATTAAAATGCATTTAACTTTCTGCTTGATTTTCTCATTACTTTTTTTAATATAACTTAGTTCTTAAATTAACAGGTACTAGTAGACAACGCCACAACTTTAAGCTGATGGTTTCTTGTTCAGTTTGTATGTGGCTGCTCTGAATTTTTGGGTTCTGGAATTTTTCTTCGCCATTTCTTAAGTCAACACTGATATTTACACAGCAATACGGATAAATGACTCAACTACCAAATTCACAAACAAATTCAGACTATTTTCAGAACTAAAGCTTTTAGTAACCATATCTTACATGAAACTTAAAGCAGCCTAGAATAATGTTAATTGTTGTCCCTTTCTTCAATCCTCTTTCACATACTAAGGATGAAAAAAATGTCACTGTTGGTTTTAGCTTATTCTTTTTACCTTAGGCATCTGAGGCTGTTTCTAGCTATGGCAAATTAGCCATAATCATAGAATCATAGAATAGTTAGGGTTGGAAAGGACCTTGAGATCATCTAGTTCCAACCCACCTGCCATGGGCAGGGACACCTCCCACTAAACCATGCCACCCAAGGCTATGTCCAACCCAGCCTTGAACACTGCCAG
>JASSUY010003014.1:0-30388 GCA_032466535.1 Forpus xanthops | reverse complement strand
TGGGTTGCCCAGGGAAGTTGTGAATGCTCCATTGCTGGCGGTGTTCAAGGCTGGGTTGGACATAGCCTTGGGTGGCAAGGTTTA
Source organism: Forpus xanthops (assembly GCA_032466535.1). Lineage (NCBI taxonomy): Eukaryota > Metazoa > Chordata > Aves > Psittaciformes > Psittacidae > Forpus > Forpus xanthops. The sequence continues at coordinate 30,304 of JASSUY010003014.1, read as the reverse complement.
GTGTGAGGCATCCCTGCCCCTGGCAGTGGGGTTGGAACTGGATGACCTTAAGGTCCTTTCCAACCCTAACTTATTCTATGATTCTATGTAGAAGGAAGAGCATCTCATTTGTCTGTCCTTTACGGCTGTGGGATTGTTTCCTGTGTATCTAGAGTATTTTCACCAATGCTAGTATCTTATGCATATTCAGTGTACTGAAATATCTTGCTTATGGTTACACATACGGTCTTCAGGTATCATCAGTACCAAAAAAAAACCCTTCTTCTCAGAAGATACATTTAAAGCCAAGGTTTCAGAACAGACAGTTTGAATTGTACCATGCTCTGTCATTCTTTCCTCGTGCACACCTAATAGGTAAAATTTATCCCATGCCTTTTGGGCTGTCAGTGTGCTTCTAAAGACCTTCATAAATCCTTCTTACCGGTTTATTTTAATTAGAAGGAAGTAGATTAAACCTTGTTATGTGCTCAGTTGGAAAACATCATTTGACAGAACAAAGTATTCTGAAAGACTGCTATCTACCCATCTCTATGCAAGCACATACCAGTCTCTGTGTTCTCTTTTGAACTTCTTAATAATGTACTTCTTCACCTTCTCTTTTTCCCCCTCCCTCAGGGCTCACACTTGTTTTAATCGTCTGGACCTTCCCCCTTATCCATCATTCTCTATGTTATATGAAAAACTGTTGACAGCAGTTGAAGAGACAAGTACTTTCGGACTTGAGTGATACACAAACCACAGTGCCCAGCTCATTGGACTTTTGTGGATCTGTCTTCTCAATGAATGAATGAACGTTTGTCTTGGATTTCCTAGAGGAAAATTGTTTCACAGTGCAATTCAAATAATGAGGTCTCATGAAAGAGCAATTAAAAAGCATTGTGGTAGTGGCAGAATTCTCTACAGTGAAATTAAAGTGTGACTGATGCACAGGGAAGCCCAAGTCTTGCAATCCATGTTTTTTCAGGACAGCGAAGCTTCTTAAGTTTATGTTCCGAGCAAACGAGAAACATAATCCCATGTTGTGATCAACCTGGCTACTGCAAAACTGACATGCACCTGGATTTCATCAAAGTTGTTGAATATAAAATTCAAGTCAAAATGTGAAATCATTCAGCCCCTTACCTACACAGTAAATTATCAAAAAAATCCTTTTTATTTTCTTCCTTTTTAATTCCTGAAGGTACATTACTTTATGCCGTACGTTATAGTAGCATATCCAGTTCTTGTTTTACTGAAGACTATGAGTGCCTGCATGATGTGCACCATAGAGCTCACCTACCTGGGGCCTAAGCGAATTGGAAGGAAAGTCAGCAACAAAGGATGTAACAGTAATGGCTTGCATTAAGGAGGTTTGTGAAAATGTGTTTGCCAGTGGTGTGTATGACAAAAGCTGAGCTGTTACAATGAACTTAATAACCATAAGACTGATTTTATGCTTTATACTGCATGGAAACTATTTTAAGAAGAAACTAGCAATTTATCACAGCATATCAGGAAAACAAAACCCTAACACAGTGACTTCTGTTTATTTTTATAGGTTCCTTATATTATGTTTCTTAGAGTGTAAACAGGAAACAAGCAAACTAAAACACAGTTTCTGTTTTGGTCACTTTCCATGCTTGAACAGGCATTCCACTAGTGTTTATTCTATAAGCACTCTCAAGGGGAAAAAATGCCTTTTATTTTTATAAGAGTGAAAAAACTCCCAAAAATATTTTGCACTGAATGAACCAAAGTCGAAGGGACATGATGATCTGACTGATAGCAAACTGCATCACTATCAAGTATCTATAAAACCACTTAGGAACCAGGCTTTCTTCATGGTGCCATGTCTATAGATATCAGGACTGTGCACACAAGTAATAATTTTATAATACTATATTGATATTGTAATATGCATTTATTTTAAATGCATCTGAGTCATTTTTCATGCATTGGATAACTTAATGCAGTGGAGTTTAATACAGATTTTTCATATGCTCCCCACTTTTTATTTGTACAGCACCATAAAACAAACATTAGCTCATTTGGAAACCCATGAGTAACCTACTTTAAGGTGAGCCGCTGGTCATAATGCCACTGTCTCATATTAGTGAGCACCTACAAGATGTAAACTGTTCATAGTGTCTAGGCTTGCATTTTCACTGGTAAATAGTTTTCTTATCAGATGTTACTTGAAAGAGTTTTTTATGGCATATCAAACACTGCATGGACACCACTTTCTTTATTCTTAATTTTGCTGAAATACATGAGCTTGCTTGCATCTATTTTTGGTACTTTCCTCCAGATGGTCTTGTGGAACACTTGTGCAGCTGCACTCTGTTCCTTGTACAGCTGCTGTCATGCAGTGCATCCACCACCATTTAAAATCCCAGGAAGCTGCACTTGGATACTGGACGACAAGAACATGCATCTAGCTTTGTGCTAGCCCTCTTTTGATAGCGCTGAAGCACAGCAAGCCTTGTTCTGCAGGGAAAGTAACTTTTGAAGTAATGGTCTCACTTTGGAGACTCTTGAAAGGGCATCTTCTGGAGGTATCCTGCTTGTTCTTGTGGGAGTTGTCTTCCAGCAGAGGTGAGCATCTGTGGAGATGTCGTCAGCAAAGACTGCCACTGCATGCTCCGAGTCAGAAGGCAAGTGCAGCTGTGGTGGTGATGGAGAAAACCCTTCAGGCTTACTGTGAAGATGTTACCTGTGTGAAGGAAAACCCATTTGCAAAATCAGAGTGAAAGCATTCTCTTTTTGGGGGGAAATAATTGAGCTTCTGCATGACATCTGGGACTTGCTTCGGTAACAGGTTTTCTTACGCTACTTTTGGCTTGTATGAAGTGTCAAAGCAAAATCCAAACATGTCACCTTATTTTTACACATGTATTTATCAGTCTTTGCTAAGATTGCATGTCGCAGATCCTAATGCACATCTTTTTCCAGAACACCAATGAAGCAGTAGGCAAACTGACGTTTCATCAGGTCACTCCAGCATGGCTCATGTTCATACGATCCATCCACTGAGTAGCTAAACCTCGAGCACTCGAAGCAGAATGCAGCTTTGGACTGACTGAAGGACTGCAGAATTCTGATTTTACAATACTGTGTTATCTGTGGTCTAAAAAGGAGATTTCCCAGGTGGAAACTGTATCTACAAGTTTTGAACCAGAAACTCTTTGGAACGAAAAGTTTAAATATTTGGCACAAAGTAAGTTTATACTAGTCTGCCTTTTAAGTTATGCTTTTGTACAAAACTAAAACAATAAATGCATCTTGACAATTTTTATTTAAATATATCTACTGTACACATTTGTTTCTGTATTTATGCATGTAACAATAATGGGTAACCCCTATGATGATCTGGTATTCTGTAAAGATGTGACAGGGTCACCAGTGGGGCAGCTGACAGTTAAAAAAAGATATATATATATATATATATATATATATATATTATAAAGATAACTAAAATCCAGAGCCCTTGTAGCATTAAGACCAAGAGAGACTGGGGAGACACTGCTGCTTCCTCCTTTGCTGCCAACATTACCTGAGGGACTCCAGCAAAAGACAATTCAGAAGTGATGAGTTAGATACCCAGGTAACATCTGCCTGGGGTGTCTCAAGCACTTGGTTGGGTCTTTGTGATGATATGAGCAATGCTGCTGCTCTGAAGAGATTAGCAGAAAGGGAGTATGTATAGGAAAGGAGGCCTGAGCCTCCTCAAATACTTATGTCTCCTGGATACTGCTTAGAATATTCTTTCAGTGTGGGAAGCCATTTCCATTAAATATGTCGCAGGTGAAAGCCAGCCTTCATTTCCTGTAGATGATTTTAACAGGCATCCAGGGTGCTTCTGCTTATGATGTGCTGTGGCATGCATGAGGCTCTAAACAGAGAAGGACTGAGAAGCATTTCTGAAGCTGTGCATCTCCTCAGAACTTCTCCAGATTGTGCTACGGAGCTTTGCATTTTGGGAGGAAACAAAGCCAGTCAGCCTGAAGTACACAAAAGATTCCCTTCAGCTACCGTGTGATGATAGCTCATATCAACTTAACCTCCAGCACCTCCATCAGAGTCTGGATGGGGATGTCCCCATGTGGTACCCATTTTTCCTGCTCCGCAGGGAAGTGGAGCCATGCACTGCTAGCCAAAAAAAGCAGCTAGCATGTCCTTGCAGCCTATGGCAACTTCAAGTGGCCTCTGTCCCTGGCACTTCAGGGCCAGGCCCACCTCTTCCCAGGTTCCAGCATCCCAGCCAAGCAAAGGTATGCCAGCAATCAGTTTAACCATAACACTCCTAAACACTCTGGAAAAGCTTGTAATCAATGAAATTATGCAATGCAGGGCTTAGTGTAGCTGGCAGTTACCCATTCAGAATCTGCAAGCCGGCAGCAGTTAGGGTACCAGTGCTTTTGCCCACAGCAGGCAGGAGATGGCCATCTGCTACTTGTCACGCCATCAGCAGCACCTAGCAGGGTAATACATGAAAGACTTCTTTCAATCCAAACTACACTCCCATGTAACACACAGTCCTGCTCACCAGAAGCAAAACTTTTCTCCTACCCCCTGCCTGCTGTTTTTCCTCGGTATTCATCAAATAATTGTCTTTTCTGCTTTTAAACAATTTTCATTACCCTTGTAGTGAACCTGCCGTAAAAAGGTGTTACTATGGCGTAGAGAGCATCTAGGGTGAAAGCCATCTGTGCACACAGGCCTGCTGGGCACCACATAAACTCCACATCGAAGTGGTTAACCTCAGGTCATACAGGGTATGGTGAATATATGTAATCTTTGGGAAAACTGAAAATCTAGGCATCAGTGTGCTGGCAGGACATCAGACAAAGTTTCTGGCATGAGTTAAACTGGCAGAGCACCGGACTGGTAGTTTGCTCAGTTTAAAATTATAGGAAAGAAAAGAGTTTTGTGGTTTCTGATGTATTTTTAATCCCTTTAGAAGTAGTTGGAGAAAAAAAGCTTCCCTCTGAAGCATTCATATGGTATCATCTGATTGCTAAATGTAATTGCAGCAGTATTTGTTGCAGATGTTTGCTGAGCTTCTGCAGTGGTAGCTGCAGAGGTTTATGGAGATACTTGCAAGCACATTGCCTCTGGACTGAGCGAATTCCTGTTCTCAAAAGGGCAATCTGTGGCAGCCAGCATAAGTTAATTTCCCATAGCATAAAACAAGTTAATTCTTTTTCAGCGAATGAAACTGATTTAAGTTATACTAGTAGTTATGTTTTTCGTGTCATTGTTTTTTATGTGGAAAGGTACTTTATTGCTGTCAGCATTAATGGGAATTGAGTAGTTTGGTCTTCAGTCGTAAGATTACAGACTTGGCTTTAATGATAACCTCACAGTATTAATACTGAAGCAGCACAGCTGTTTCCCCTTCTCATTCTTTCCTCCTTGGGCAAGCAAACTGCACTCTCAATAAAATTTCACCATAATCACTCAAACCTGCCTTCTTAAATAGCTTGCATTTTGGCTCAATTCTGCACCCCGAAACAGAGCAGCAGAAATGATTTGGGCTGACTGGCCTACCAATTGCAATTAAAAAGTCCTTTATAATTTTATTAAGCACAACCGCAATGGCTGCTGTTGGGCTAGGCTGACCTTTGGCCTAAGTATTTTACGATGAGAGAAGAGTTTAGGAGGTTGATTTTGAAACTGCTTGTTTGCTGGAAAAATAATCGTACATTGGGTAAACAGTAAGAGAAAAGAAGAACTTTATTGTAAAGCCAGTGAGGCAAAAAGCGCTTTTACAATGCATTTTTTAGCAGTATGCAAAACTACACAGCTGACCATAAAATCAGAGTATTCACAGAGTGTATTGGGTTATGTTTTGCATCTCTTTAAAACAGACCACAAGCTTCAGCGTTCTGCTCACTTTCAGACTGCTATTATTTAGAGTGCTGATTGCTAAGAGTTTTTTATTCAAATATTTCTAGTATTTTCTGAAATAATTTACTGTTAAGAAAGGTATTGTTCAGGTTGAAACTTCATTTAGGGCCTTACAACATAGGCTTTGCTCAGAGTTGTGTTATGCCATAGCTGTTTTAAGGTAAACTTGTGATTATTTTGTTCTCCTGAATATCAGTGACATTACAATGACCTTCTGGTCACTGCTTAGAAAAGCTTCTCCTGACTGTAGGTAAAAGGATGACAGTCAAGGACTTCTCTGGAATGGTTACAATCCATTGTAGTGTCTGTATGTATTCAGAATGCAGCTAAAATATCTCCTGAGGACTATGTGAAATAACTTCTAATAATTGATTTTCCCCTTTCTAAATCAATAGTTGGAATTTTGACTGTGTTTCTGTTATGTCTCAAATGCAGTCAGATTACATGCCAGAATGGTAATAACAAAAATTTAGCTGCAGATGTAGTCTGACAGGTCTCTTGGTTATGGTGAATCTGAAAGGGAGCCGAGTGATGCTTCTTTTAATCCTCCCTACCTTAAACTTCTGAATAATGAAACCTGTATTTTGGTTTTCACTTGTTTCATTTTCAACTTTCAGAGACTTTTCAGTCAGGCCCTACTAGAAAAAGCCTTGTCTAGAGAGCTTTTGCTGAGCACTCAGGAGGTACATTGTTCTGCTAATTTAACATAGTTTTGTGCTGACATCAGTGTAATCAGCTTTTCAATGCACCCACTTACAGAACTCCACAAGACTCTGGTCTCCCTTATTGTGGGCTACCATCCAAAGGCTGCCTGTCCTGTTTAATTGCACATAATCCTAAAATCACCCAGAGACAATTGCTGACCACCTATCCCAACTGTAGCTGTACTATCAGAGTAAGAGGGTGGGTTTGCTTATATTTTTCATCAAGAATTAAACTGATCTCCTTTGCACCAAAAGCAACTCCCCTCAGTCCAGAAAGTCTATAGGATCACTGTTTGTTACATTTAGATTGTGAGTAGTTTAAGAAAAATAGTCACAAGTTCTTTGGAAACCAGTTGATCAGGTATCCAATGGTAAAATGTTCTTTGAGTTTGGTTTTGCAAAACTCATAGCAAGGCAGGGGATTTTTCTTGCAGTGATTTCTGTACCAGAATTTGTGAGCCACATGGGCTACTTCAGGCTGTTGGCTGAGAGGGTGAGAAGCACTTGCAGTGAAGCAGGTGAGTGCTGATCCAGAAATCATGTCAGCAGGTGATTACCTTAGCGAAGATTGTGCCTTTCACAGATGGAGGCTTTGACAATACAAACCCTGGGCTGGTTGCTTCCAAAAGCTCATTCATATCTGCATTGCCTGCTAATTGCAACACTAGCATGTCCTGACATACTCCATTGGCTATTTGGCATCTCTCATTTAAAATGAAAATTACAATTTTTTATACGTACAAACACACATTTATACTGGAAGTATAAATTGGATCAATAGAAGATTTTGCTGAGACATCACATTTGATTGCCATGTCGATTTCAGTTGGACATTGGACCTGAGTAATTTTATAATAGATTACTGTATGCAAATAAATCTCTAAAGCCTCATAAATTATGCTAAGGAAGGAATGTAATTGTGGGTGCTGTAATGATATGATACGACAGTTCCACACAGCAGATAAAGCATACAAAATGCAACCATGGGATTGTGCTCGAGTGAAGACAAGGCTAAAAGAGTAGGACTGCACTTTGCAAACAAGGAGCAGGACAGTGAGCTGTGCTGACCACGGGGTATACAGAAGGGGATACTTTTTGCTTGAAAACTGGGTTATGATAATGTACCCAGGAAAAATTACTATGCTTCCTGAAATACATTAGTGTTACTGCAACTGCAAGACATTTTCCCTAATTATTAGCTTTTGACAATCCAAAGTACACAATCGGAAAACTCGATGTTTTTTCTTGTTCTGTTGGGTTTGGATGTGTTCGTGGGTTTTTTTTTTTTTTTTTTGTTCATTTGTTTAGGTTTTCATTTATTTTGACAACTGTTAGTAGATGCAGGCTTATAAATAAAATAAGGGTGGTGTCTGGAAGTCCTCTTTACTCTTACCGTTTGTGCAAATAATTGTGTTTATTACTAGCTGCATTTGGCAAAAGAAATAGCGTATGATAAGAAGTTAAATCATCACTACCAAAGGCATTTTAAATGTGATGGCCCAAATTCCTAACATTTAGATATGTGAAAAAGTAAGGGGAGGGAGGAATAGGGGGTGTTTCTGTTTGAGATTTTTTTGGTTGAGGTTTGCGTTATGGTTGTGGAAGAACCATGAATTTCCACCAAGAGAGGGACTGAAATGACACTTCTAAAGCTTACTTAAGGTAATTCAAGTATTCTTGATGACCTAGTCAAGCTTTGGCCAAACTGATGTTTTGACTCCATTCACACTCTAATAACATTATCTGAATAAATACTGTGTAAGAGGGTAGGAAGAGTCCAGGATCTGTTTCTTTACGTAAAAGCTAACCTGGTTCTTAACCTGAAAGTCAAGTCTATTGGGTAAGTCAGTACAAAAGCCTAAAGAAGAATTCTTCTTCAACATGGTAACTGAGGTGGTGAGAACTTTAGATAAACTTTGTCCTGAACGAGAAGACAAATGGTACGTTGGACCATAATGGTTCAATAGATCCATACAGCAGGACATTTTTCTGCAATGAGTCTGCAACACTCAGGAGACTGCTGCTACTTATCAGCATTGCAGGGAGGAAGAAGAATTAGGTAATAACAAGTACGTAAATCATCTTAGGAGGATGCTTTTTCTTTGTACTCTTTTTCCTTGGAACGACATAGCTTTGGAGGTATCTATGAATCCTGATCAGCAAGACTGCTTTTTGTCTAAGTCACTGAACTTTTGTAAGGGCTGATACAGTATGGAAAGAGAAAACTTGAAAGAGGGATGTGGTGTGGAATACTGTTGCCCCCAAGTCAGTTGATATTCTTGCCCTTGCTAGGATACAGTTTGGGTTATTCAGCATGTTTGAAAGCTCATATAGTTTTACAAGTTTTTGTAGTGGGGATGCAGGCATCCAGAATCTAGGTATATAGGTGCATCTCCCCCATTTTTGACAATGACTTGATATAATTTTGTAACAAGTTCTTTGTTTTTAAAGAATTTCAAGCACTGAGGATACAGAGTGCGTATTTATTTCTAAGCTTTAAGTAGAACACGTGGTGTATTTTTTAATCCTTTCCATATGTTTCAGTTAAGTGTTCACAAGACTGTATATCAAATACAATACCAAGTTTTTCTATCTTTCTACAAGCCAGTTTAAGTTTCATCTGAATTTGGTATATATATATCTTTCACCGAACACTAAATGGGGAATATGTGCTTCAAGCATTAAGGTGGTGTATGTCCTTTTCTCCATTCACACTGCATTACATTTCAGTTCTCTTTTTCTTTGAGGCAGAGAGAGAGCAGATACAAAATGTGGTGAGTGTGTTTCAGGGGCACACAATGTGTTTCGTTGTGCCTGCCTTCAAGGAATGTACGATAATGTTGGACTGCTCATAGATTTACATCATTATCTCCTCAGTTGAATACAGGGCTGTTGTGTTGTATTTCCTGTTACTCAGAAAATTTGGGGAAAAGATTTTTCTGTGTATAATTTTATTTTCATACTGACCTCTATTTTGTTTAAGACCATGTTTCATCTTGAAATCACTTAACTAAAATAAATCTTCTTACAAAATCCACTTTGGAAATCAACTCTTTTATTAAGCCTCTGAGTATATCATAACATCGTTCTTTAAATGAGTAGCTCTCACCTCTAGATATTTCTATATACATTTTTCTGTCTTTAATACAAGTCAGTGGCCCACACCAAAGACTTCCTTCATCTTTTATAACAGATAATGCTAGTTCCATGAAGAGATAATGGTCTTCATTCAGCACTTAGGCAAGGGTTCTCCCCACCAAGACACAGTCTAAAGAGACCTTTGCTGTAGAATGGTTAAATGGCCAATTGTCACTTCTCCTGTGTGTTATATGAACTCTTTGTGAAATCTAATATTGAAGTGATATTTCTATTACTTTAAAACTTATTGTAGAAAGTAATTTTGTGTTACCTTGATGCTAGCAGAAGTTGATGCAAGCTCATCTAAGTCACTGAAGGGGAAACAGTGTGGGAAGAAAAGGCTTTGATACTTGAGCCCTTTGAGATTCTGTTCTCTGCCATCATTCCTGATGTTAGACTCCTAAGAGTTTATCCAGATCACTGATAACCGAGGCCGTGCATTGAGCAATTACTCATTTTTTCCAGGTTTGTATGCATCTCATGCTAGGTGACACTGAGGCAGTTATGGTAAGCAGTGGACTGGGTGAAATACAGAGACTTTGCCCATTGAATTGATGACTGCTTTTTGCTCTTATTGCCGTGTATAAAGGTGGTGGGATTTCTGCAGAGATCTTGGCATGGGCAAAGAAAAGGTCAGATTGTTTTTTTAAAGCAACTTGTATTAAATAAAACGTGATAATTCTTTTTGGATGAGGAGGGTATCTGCATTCAATGACTAGGTCATGGCCAGAACTGATTATTGCAGATATGGCAGGAGGCAGTATGCTGATTCTGAGGGGCTTGTGGCAAAATGTTATTGTGTGCTTTGAATATGTCGTGGTTTAGGGTGGCATTTGGTATCAGAGAGGTTGCTTCAGCTAACAGTGCTTTTATAGATGTTTGGGGTATGGGTAATCTCTATGAGGTAGTGATTTTGAGGGGCAGGGGTGTTGCTTATTTTATCCCCAGAGAGTGAAACAACACTCAGGGAGTACTGGAGTATCCCCCCTAAGACAGACAGCTTTATGCTATATCTGAGATGCACTGAATCAGCACATTTTTCAGCTAGCCTACTACTCCATGTGGTATTCTGGTGTGCCAGCCCCATGCTCTTCCGCTAAGCAAATAGCTGTAGGTACTTTGCACAACAGCGGTCATCCACTTTGCAGGCAGATTTGCTCTTGCTTCCTGAAGGCTGCAGTAGCAGAGGCAACATTTAGAAGATGTGGATCTTTGCCCATGGCTTTTGAACTGCAGCACTGAAGATGCTCAGGTAAGGCCTTGTTTTGAATGTGTTGTTGCATTACGTAAGCATGTACAGCCCTGGGGAATGGCTATGTCACAAAGAGGCTTAAAATACTGGTGGAGTTACTCTTTTGCCTTGTGGTTTTTGAGGCCTTTTTTGGTCCTATATATCAGGCTCTTGGCTAGCCAATGTCTTGCCAACGAAGTTAACACAAGTGAGTTGGTGTAGGCAGCTCAACCATTCTCAACTTCCATCTACAAGGCTCTTCATGTCATGCACTTGTCCCCCACTCGAGTGCCACAGTCACCTCGTTAGAAGGGTAGGTTGCTGTCTATTCAGTCCACACTTCATCAACCCTGTGACAGGTTTGAGTGAAATCAACACTTCTGGAGGGAACTGAGCTTCTTCAACATCAGCTTCCTAAAACACCTATGGCTCTAATCAACATGAGCTCTACACCACAGCCTTGTCAAAAGGATAATGATCAAGAAGAAATAGTTCTGTTCATGAAAGGTTCTAAAGACTGTTAAATACAACTTCGGAATTGAGGAAAGCAAGAGAAGAAGTTACTAATAATGGGAATTATGACACTAACAGCTGCGGGATAATTAAAAACATAGCAATAATGACCAGATGCATTAGTAATAAGTATAGATCACGATCCTTTGCTGTGGTGACCTTCAGCCTACCGTTCCCCCTTCTCCACCCTTTATTTGTCATTCTCTATGGTGCTGTATTGAAGTAAAATTCCAAAGTCCTCAGGGTGGAGTCCTGTCAATTATACCCTTCTCTAAGTGCCATACATGTTTCTATGGTATTACATAAACAGCCATGACTACAATAACATCCATGTCACGGAGCATTTTTACTATTTATTTGGCTTTCAGAACTTAAAGGGAAAGTAGAGCAAATCCTGGCTTTGAAAAGGACTGGTGAAGATGCACAAGTGGCTAAGGAGGCAAACATTCGCACTGGCATTTGCTTCTTGGCACCATGTGTTATAATAACCTATAGAACATCTTAATTGTAGTCATCATTTAATTTCACTCCTGTGGATCATTCAGTACATTTGGAACGCTGCTTGCTTTTCATACTGCTCAAAGAACACCTTTAAAAAAAAACATTTTACACGTATTTGTATTTGAAATCATGTCATAATGACGAAGGGCACAGACTGGAACCCTGCAGAGATGGTGGAACTCTGGGGAAGAGAGTAGAGATTTTGGACATGTTTTGTAAAAATATCCACAGCTCAGAATGCTAAAACACTAGATGTAAGGTAAAGCTAGCAGGAGGTACACTTGAAAATCAGTTCTGGTTCTCAGTAGGTGAGCTTTATTGTGCCAAGAGCATGGCACAACATATTCCAAAGTTTTCCAAAGGCTACTTGCAGTTTTCTCAAGCTGTCTCACCTTCATTGATACTTCTTTAACTAACCTTAATGTAAGCATTGCTGTGACAGCGTGACTTGAGTACTCTACTCGCCGTGCACACTGCAATTACCCATTTCACTGGCAGTGCCAGGGCATAAACGAAACTAACCCAGTAACTCTAGCGACGCACTGCTGAAATTAAATCTGTAGCTCTTAAACTCTTTCACTACAGTACTATTACTGCCTTTATGGCAAATAAAACGGATGTTTGCAAATTTCTAGGGCAGCTGGTTGGATTGCTTCACCAAGGAAGGCAATTTGACAAACAAATTGCAGCTATTTTAGGACTCTTTCTAATTTTCTCATTTCTAAATCATGCTTAAGGCTATTTTATATCCTCAAAAAGGGTCTTTGCAACCACAAGTTAAAGTCTTTTAACTTTCTTATTTTTTCTCTTGAGCTCCCTAAGGCAAGAGGCTCTGAACACCCAGTTGCCAATTACGTGCATGGAAAATTGTCAAAACCAGGCTCTGTACTTGTAAAAAAGCACCAAAAAGTAGGTTTGTTCCCGTTTGAACATGCATGTGCAAATGCGCATATTGGTATATCTGTGTTAACTGGTCCCAGGCAGTAGTCGTATGGGGCTTTGCAGGCTGCGTCACGGACGTAACATAAAAAGCCCATCTGCATCAGTGACTGCTGGTAAGCGCACACACGTTTTGTCATTGCGGTTGCGGGCTCTTTGTCATATCCCCAGCTGCGCTAGACCAGAAGCGAAAGGAAACGCTGCAGACTTCGCCCATCTCTGCGGGGCTGGCGCGGAGCAGCTGCCCTCAGCACCATCGCACCCCATGCACCTTGCGCTTCCCCTTGTTCTCCGGACGCAGCGCGCACCCATAGCCCTCACTAGCAGATGCTATGGTACATCTCGCCCAACCCCCCGGCCCTCTGTACCCTGCGTTCCCAGAGGTGGCGAAACAAAACAGTTCTGCCACAGCTGTCCCGGAGGCGCCGCCAGCCGACGGTCCCCTACCGGCTCCCGCCCGGGCCTGCACCCTGGGGAGCGAGGCGGGAGGCAGCCGGTCGGCCCCAGCGAGGTCATGCAAGGCCGCGGCTCACAGCACCGCGGGAAGTGGGGAAGGAGCCGCGTCTGGGCCGCTCCGGCGCTGTCCCCTCAGCTCTCACGAACGCCCCGGTGGAGGTGGAGGTGGAGGCAGCGGCAGCACCTGCACCTCCCGCCCGCCTCAGCCTCGGCCCCCGCCGGCAGCGGCCCCGCCCGGCGGCCTTCGAGGGGCGACAGCAGCCGAGAGCAGCCGAGAGCAGCCGGGGCGGGGGCGCTCCGCGGTCTGGAGGCGCTCCGCCAATCACCGTGCAGAAGGCTGGCCCAGGAGAGCGCGGATTGGCTCTGTGCGGTTGAGGTGGGCGGGCGCAGCCGGGGCAGCCACATCTGCCGGGCTGCGCTTTTCAAACGCCGGTCGTGCGGGAGCGGCGGTTGGCGGGGCGCGGGACAGGGAACCGCGGGACGGGGCCGTTGCGGCGGTTGCTGGTCCTTGAGGGTCCGCTGGGAGCCCTGTGGGGAGAGGTGAGTATGTCCCAGCCGGCGATGCCGCTTCCGGCCTCGGCTGCCGCGGGTGATGGCGGGCGGGTCCGGGGGTGCGCTCAGTGGGCGGCGGGCGCTTCGTGCTGCCTTTCCTGCCCGCTCTCTCGCCCCGGGCAGGGCTAGCGGGGTGCCTGTGGGTTGGGGTACCCCGGGCCGCGTCCCGCCTGATGGTGCCCGCCCATCCCGGCTTCAGCGCCCTCGGGCGCGGCCAGTCCCCACAGAGCTTTCTGTGCGGTAGCAGAGTAGGGCTGGGTGGAGGTGAGGCAGTGCTGCGTATCCTTCAGACCCGCTCCGGTGGGTGGCAGCGCAGGTTGCCTCAGGGCTCGCTGGCCCCGGCGGGTTGCCCGGTGCCTGCCCTCCGGCACACCCGGGGAGGTGCGGGCCCTGCAGCGGCATGTCGTGCCCTGGTGCTGTTCTTCCGACGTCCTTCCGTGCTGAACGTGTTCTTAGTCCGGAGCAGGGAGTTGACTTCTGCAATAGTTCAATGAAGTGACTTCTGTCCACTTACAGGTACTTCGGTGGGAGGCTTCCTCTTTAATGGGAAGCTTTCAAATGTAAGTGAGGTCCGTTCTTCTGATGTTTGTTACTGAAGTACATGGTGCAGTGTGCAACAGCACAGGTGTCACTTTCAATTTTGGAAATAGTGTATTAGGGTTTGTGCCGTTTTTCATAGCTAATCGGATTTGAAGTTGGATCTAGTTCTCTTGAATAGATGATGTGCCTGGTTGTGGTTTTCTGCCCACTATGACTGTTTTTCCTCTATTATTGATGATACCAAGCTAAAAAGAGGAGATGGTGTGCGTTACCAGAGAGAGAAAGTTAATTCCGCACAAGACAGTAATTTTCCTTAATAGTCACTCTTCAAGAATAATGATTTAAAGTGAGATCTTACATAGTACATTTGATAATAGGAGGCTCTTAATCGATTAGGTCAATGTCCAATATACATAAATCCCTTTATGCTAAAGTACTGCAGTAATGAGATAACTTTTAACTGTTAAACTGTTCAGTGAGTACAGCTCTGAGGAGAGTCATGTAAGATTTGAGGCACCTGAATCAGTCTCTTAAATGATAAGCTGCCATATAACTGGGGAAAATGGAATGCATATTTGTTTGTAAGAAACTATTTCTTGCTTCTCGTGTGCTACTTTGAAGATATTCTTAAACTCCGTGGGGTTTTTGTTTGTTGGCTTCTTTTTGGTCTCCTGCTAAAGCATGAATCATGATTTAAATCCCCAAATAGTTCAAATGTGAATGTCCATGTTCCAAGAACTGGTAATTTGAACAATGTTTGATGGGTGCTGGGTTATATTTGAGTCATAACTAGTTTGAGTGCTTCCCCAGAAGTTTCTGATGCTGCACTTCAGTCATGTGAAGACTGAAAATGTACTTCTGTAAGCTTGTTAACTATATGAGAACTGTAACTTCCATGTGATTTTTTTTTTTTTTCTTTTCCATCGCTAATAAAGGTAAACTTACTATGCAACTTAAAATAAACCATTAATTAAGACTTTGGCTATCCTTCAGTAACCCTTCTCTGTCTTGCTTATGCATTTTGCCTGAAGCAGTGCTTTAGGCCTAAAAATGTGAATGCCAAAACCCAGTATTCTTCCTTTTTTTGACAGCAGTAGTGTGGGTGGGTATATCTCCATAATGTGCTGCTCTACTGGTTTATTAAGGTAATTTAATCAAGATTACTACATCATTTGGTTCTAAATGATCTGAATTTGCAAAGAGGATGTTGTCCATTCATGCTGCTTTCTGAACAAATAATCTAGTGTTAAAATGAAGCTTAAATGAGCTCTGGGTGAATTTAATAAGAATGTGAATCTTCTCCCTGGAAAAAAGAAAACCCTCTGTTTTTCCCCTCTTTGGTTAGCTATTCCTGCTGTGTTAGAACAAAAGGGAAGGAGTTTTGGTTAAGTTCCCTAGGGATACCAGTTAAAAGTGTAAACTTAAAGGAATTGCTGGAAGTTACCCAGAATCCAAGGAAGAGTTGAAACTTATTTTCAGGAAGCTTAAAAAAAGTACGTATCATTAATAGTTAATTAGTTACTAGCATTTTTACTAAACCCGAAGCTTATGCCTAGTATGTTATGGGTATGGCCCAGGGAGAGGGGAAAAACAACTCATCTCAAAAGTTAGAATCATTAAATACAAATCAATTAATTTTCTTAGCATGTCTCGATTAGTATTCCTTTCAGGTTTTATTTTTGCAGAGGTTAAATGTGATGTTTTCAGGTCACTACTAAACAAACTTAAAGCTGTTCTAGTCTGACAGACCTTAACTCTAGTATCTGTATGCTTTCCTATGCTGAAGTTATGGAACACACAAACCTGAATTGTTTTGCTTTAACAGGTGACTGGTAGAAGTGGGAGACCTGTTCCTGACCATGTCAAGGAGAAAGTTGGAGAATAAAAGCCTTTCTGGCTTGTTAGCCACGTCTCTACACACACAGATCAAGACAGACAATTTCCACAATTTTTATATGCTTGAATCGAAAGAGCTAGGAAGGTGAGATTAATTCTACTTTAGTAAGAGGAATTTCTGTTGCAAGAGAACTATTTGTCCAGTGGGAGACCTTTTCCAGCAAGCTTCTATGGTAGTAGATGGAGAATGAAGTATGCCTCTCTTCTTCCTCATTCCCTTCTTTGCAATATTCAACAGGTTCTGTAGGGACCAGGAAAAGATACACTGAAATGTAAGTTGCCAGCATTTTCCGTGTTAGATTTACCCTGTTGTCATAGGAAATAGATCTGGGATTATGTTCCTTTTCTTCCCTGTCTAGTCACAAATTGCATTCCAGGTACATAAACTAAAAAAGAGATAACATAGGGTAATATTGCAAGAAAAGAATGGGGATTTTGAGTTAGTTGTTAGGTTGATTTTTTTGAAGTCCAGCAAACAAAGGCTTTTTCTCTCCCCCTTTCGCCCTCAAGCAGTTAGTCTAAGTTTCTAACAACCTGCTGTTTCAGAGTGGTTTTGCAGCCTATTTCCTTTGCTCATGTTTGCAATAGTAAAATAGGAAATAAAACCAAAGGAAAAAAAAAACCAAACTTTGGCATTTATGGTACAGTTTCAGACATCTGAGTCAATGTGTTTTTGAGGTCACTGGGATAATTCATACCTTGAAAATACTCAATGAATTGTATGCAGTACCATGCAAACATAATGCCATGGTTGTGGTTTTGGACTCCTTGAAGAGAAGTAGCATGGGTCAGTCTCACAATTCTTGTGCCCTGCTGTGCTACATAGCAATCTTTGGTACCTGCAACTCATTTTGTCAGTAGAGATGCTCCTCTGCATGTGATTTTGTAAGCTTTTCAGCCTTCATTGCTCTCTTGGGGTTTTGCTTTTTTGCCTTTCCATAGCATGTGCTTTATCTGGTATGCTTCTATAAAAATGCACCTTGCAGCTCTTAACTTTCCGCTGTCAGCTCTAGTTTTAAGTTCTGGGCTCTGCAGAAGCAGTTTATATGTGCCATCCTCTGTGCTCCAGTGTTGTTAAACAGCTGGATTTTCAGATTATGCAACCTGTGAGATGATGTCTAAAGCAAACAAAAGTATTGATTTTGTGTGGATTCCAAAACGACTAGTCTTTAAAATTTTCTGTACATGCAAAATCAGACATAATAAAGTGCCAAAGCCTAAAGAAACAGTAGCAGAGCAGTATATTTTCAAAACATACTTTGACTTTTCCTGGCCTAACAATGTCTGTGTTTAGGTTTTTTTAATGTTTTAAGTATTTACAAGGGTTTAAGTTATGTAAAATCCACCTTTGTAGCTTCCCCTAAAGATTTAATGTGCTTTTTCTTTTCACTTGCAATTTTCTTTTTCCTCTTCATGTTACTTAGTAAAAGGTTCTTTTGTTCTTCTCTACTTAAGCCTCTCAAGTCCCATTTCTTCCTCCCACACCCTTATCTTTTAGGTCCTTTGGTATTTGAGACTGACTCATAAAGCAGGCAGGTTCTGTTTAGTGTGTTAAGTAGTTTTTGTCCCTAGTATGTGGATGGCTTGGCTTCTTTTGAAGTAGTTGAATTTCTGTGGTTTTTAACTTGGGATATCAAAACAACTTGAAATTGTTTTTTATCTCATAAAATTGAGCTATAAAGTGTGTGATGGTTAAGCAGTTACTTTGCAGGCAAGGAGGAGTGAGACGAGCTTTGCTTGCTTCAGTGCAGCACCTCAGATATGACATTTTGCATTTCTGGGGAAATTCCACTATTATAAAGCAATATTTTTGTCTAATAATTTTATCTTAAGAATTGGCACACTACAAATGCATATAAAGAAGTGGAAATTCTTACATGATTGATCTGGAGATATTGCTGACCCTTTAAAGCTGTTACACTCAGAGCAGCTAGAAGGAAGATATGCAGAAACTTATCCGGGAAGATCTCAGTGTTCTCATGAAACTCAACCAATTCCCATTTTTTAATTTTAGAGAAACTTTTGTGGTTGACAGGGTGATGTGATGTTAAAACAAGAATGTAAGCTGAGGGGGAGTATCTTAAACTTGGCTATATTGCAAAATTCAGCTCAATAACTTAAAATGGTCTGCAATAATAAGCTGCTTTAACAATTTTTCACAATTAAGAAAGAACTTAGCCTTTCCAGGCTTGCAGATAGTTGCTAAAATCAAGAGTGTGCATGTACCAAGCTGTAAATAACTTTTACCTCTTAAATTAATTTTGCTTCTGACATTAAAAATTAACTTTATAAACTCAGTGCTTAAAAAAGGACAAATCCTATATCTGAGACTGCAATGAATGATAGCAAGAAGCTGTTTTGTTGAATATATTTCTAGATTGTCAGTTTGTACAAATGGTATTTAACATGGTTATTTGCAAATGGAAATCTCATTTTTCATGAGATGCTCATACCTTTTTGTCATTAAATACTAAAGTCTACAATTTTTTCCCCAAAAAAAGCTAGACATAACTCTTTTTGCTTCATCAGGGACTGTAGCAATAGGACAAGGGGCAACCAGTTTAAGCTAAACAGGGGAAGTTCAGGTTAGATATAAAGAAGTCTTTACTATGAGGGTGGTGAGGCACTGGAATGGGCTGCCCAAGGAAGTTGTGAATGCTCCATGGACAGAGCCTTGGGCAACATGGTCTAGAGTGAGACATCCCTGCCTATAGCAGGGGGATGGGACTATGTGATCTTAAGGTTCTTTCCAACCCCAACTGTTCTGTGATTCTACAGTATGTGCCTTTTAGCATTGGGGTGGGTTTACACCAGAAGGACAAAGCCCTGCAGGGCAACATAGTGCTTTATACTAAAGAAGCTTATTTAGTTGAAATTAGCTCAGCTCAGACAGCTCATACTGAGCTTCTTCATGAAGTTTGTTTTTATGCTGTGGTGACAAAAAATTTGCATGGAAAGGCCTTTAAAAAAAAAAAACAAAAACAACCCAGCCCAGAAGTGTAGATCTTGTTCTTTGTACACAGTTTTAGAACTGTTTTTAGAACTTTATGCAGCTTATTTTAGCTCTTCGAGTTCTGTTTGTTTGTTTTGGGTTGGGTTTCTTTTAATGATGTTTTATCATTTGAAGACACTTTGCAAGTATGCAGCTAGACATTTCTGGGAATGCAAAACTTGTGATTATAAAACATTGGGGTTTTTTTCAGTTTATAACTTGGCTTAAAATACTGCATTTTTTTCCCCTATTTTTTTTTTTTAAAGGTCAGCTTGATGTTTTAACTGCAGATTGTGGTTTTCTCTTATAAACATTTCTTTGCCACAATACATTTTTGTTTCCATACCTAAACAGTTGGCTAGGAAAGAAAGCACCACACTTTGTCTAACTGTAATTGAGGAGGAGAATGCTAAGTGCTGGTGTCTTTCTCTTAAGATGTTTCTGAGCATTTTGTAGATGCCTTTTTTTTTTTTTTTTTTTTTTTTTTTTTTTCAGTAGTACTACATGATCCATGAGGGTAAATTTTCTTTAAAAGTTCCTGCGCTAAAGACCTTTTCCCTGTCCCCAGCATACAAATATGCTTTATTTTCTGTGTTCATCCTCTACATTTCACAAGGTTTTGCTTAGTTTATTACTGTATCCTGTAGGTACTATAATGTGGATAAAGAGATTTTTTTCATATAGTACTGCCAATCAGAAGCAAGTCCTGAGCAGCCTGGCAGAATCTCATAGCTAGTCATGCTTTAAGCAGGAGGTTTTCCTAGAGATCTCAGAAAGTCCCTTCTAACCTGGATTGTTTGAGGATTCAGTGATCCTACATTGAGAATAACCATGTAACCTCATACTCTGATTTAATCTTAGCTAGTCTATATAAAGGGAATTGTACTGGGTCTTGTTAAAGCTTCATCTAGCTTAGTATCCTTTCTCCTACAGTGGCTGAAAGTGAATGTTCAGGGAATAGTGTAAGAACAGGCCAATCATGGCATTCCCCTGTTAATTTTTTTCTTGGTTCCCACTTTTTTGTTGTGCCTTTCTATTCCTGATAGCAATTTACATACTTTTTATATCTCTTAATGTTTTCCCTTTTATTTTGTAGAGGAAGATGTGCTGTGGTTAGAAAATGTATAGCTAAATCCACAGGCCAAGAGTATGCAGCTAAGTTTTTAAAGAAAAGAAGAAGAGGTCAAGACTGCAAAGCAGAGATTCTTCATGAAATTGCTGTGCTTGAATTAATGAAATCTAATCCTCGCATAGTTAATCTCCATGAAGTCTATGAAACAGCGAATGAAATCATCTTAGTGTTGGAATAGTAAGTATGTCTTCATCCATGTTGTGTATTTGTAGTTATGAATCTGCTAATATGCTCTTTAGTTTTTGTATGAGTTGCCTGAACACTTAGAATAATTACAACAGCACAATATTGTGTTAATATTTCATTATATTAAGCTTTATAAGCTCTTAGGGACTTTTTTGGTGTAACTTATTTTCATGTAATGCAAGTGTTAAATCAGTTGGTATTAATTTGAATCTTCGGTTGTGTATATGTCTTTTGTTACATCCACAGCTCATGAGTTATGTCAAACAATATGGAATAAGGCATTAAAAAGAAATAGACCAAGATGTGTAGTAATTCTGCACTCAACACATTTAAAAATGGACTGAAATATTTTCATTTTTTCTTTACAAGAAGCTTTTGAAAAATGAAAAGAGGCACTTTCCTCCTGCACTACCTTCATAGACAATTCCATTTTATTTCAAATTGGAATAGTTTTTGTGCCTTTAAATACTTCAGATGGGTAATTTTGATTAAAACTTGCCTGTTTAATTTGAGCAGATTATTTCTTCTGTTAGCTGGATTTTAGTAATAAGCTCTGATCGATATCAGGTCAGCCTCACCTGAACAGAAAACCTGAATACAAACTCTAGGGTGGAATATTTTTTTTTTTTTTTTTCTCTCATAAAGATTTTTATGCAAGCTGGCCAGAGGATGTTCTTGAGTCTAGAAACTGCATAGTGCTTTGATGCATCTTAAATCATACTGCCTCACTCCCCACACCCCTCTCCTCCCAAAAAAAAAGAAGCCATTGATACTAAATACACAGATTTCGGAGAAACTGAGAGCTGAGCATGTCCATGTTCTGTGAATTTTACCTCAAGTCACCACTTGAGGCTTTCTGGTGACTGAAAAATTACAATCTTTTGTGGGTTCTGACCTTCTAAATCTAGTGGTTTTGTTTTAAAAGTGTTTGGCTTTTGGAGCTATTTCCTCCAAAATTCTGTATCTGTTTAGATGTCCCTGTCACTTGTCATTAACTCTGAAAACAGGCTTAATTGGGGGATCGAATTTGAATGTGAGTTATCCATCATACTTCCTGTATGTGTAAATTTTTGTGTGTAATACGAGGAACAAAAATGCAGTTTGTGAAACTATTCTGGAAGTATCTCTCTAGGATTTGTTTCTCATGCAGAGTATTTGAAAAACTGTTAATGGTGGTCTGCATGCACCATGATAAACTCCTTGAAATCTGCCACAGAATCTAGCTTGCTTTTTTCCTGGAACTACATGATCCCTAACATACTGTTTATTGTTGCAAGAAGGCTTAAATAATAAATAATGTAGAAGCAAAATCCAGCTGACAAGTTTTGAACTTCTTGCTGAGAACAAGTTCACATAGAAGCCCTAATGTTTTCCTGCTTCTGTTTCAGTTCAGCTGTCTTGCTTAAAGGTCTGTAGTAAAACAATTTCCTTACACTACAATGATGTTAATGGTCTACTTTATAGTAGTATTCAGAAGTCTTGCAGTAAGTGTTCCTAGTTCTGTTGTGATAAGCAAAGGGCTGATTATGCCTTTAAATTATGTCCTCTGTAGGAGAATACATATTTTGTTTTTCTCATTACCAGAACTGTGAAGGAGTCCTTTAAAAGAATTGCAAGAAATGAGTCTCTTGCTCATAAAATAATTAGCAAGTATATGCCTTCTAGCTGTATTTCTCCTCTTACATATGGTGCTTGTGTTGGGTTGTTCCTGAGCTGTACCTGCAAGTTCAAAGTTTTGCATTGTGTAGGATTCTATTGAGTTGCATTTCTGAAGATATGTATTTATGTGTGCTACAGATCATCAGGTAATCTTTTTATTTGCTTTCTGAGTTGATGCCGAATTTGCTTCTTTGTATCTTCCCTGAACTGGGGAGCCAAAACCAGGGTATTGCATTCTAGCTATGGTCTAGCGAGAGTCACTTACCTCAGCCTGCTGGCTCTGCTGCACTTATTACATCCCAAGGTGCTGCTGACCTTTGTAGCATTCCGCTTGCTGGCTGTGTGGACTCCTGAGTCCTTTTCAGCTGAGCTGTTCCACTCTTCAGTCGCCTGTGTGTCCACCCCTCCAGTCTGTAACATAGTAACTTGGATACAAAAATACTGTGGGGAACAGTGTTGAAAAGTGTTAAAATAAATGACATCCACTGCTCATCTGCATTTTGTCATAAAGGCAGTGACTGTGTTTGTCTGTGTTGTCCATTATCTAACCTTTTTATACACTTGTCATTTTGTGAATTATAAAATTCAGGTTTACTGGTAGGTAGTTTTGAGGCAGCTCTTTATCTTCGAGAGACAGTATCTCCAGGTAGTTAGAGCAGGCTGAATAATTATGTCAAACAGAGCACAAAAGGCAACAGCTGACACTGTTGCAGACATAGAATCATAGAATACTTAGGGTTAGAAAGGACCTTAAGATCATCTAGTTCCAACCCCCCTGCCATGGGCAGGGATATAGAACTATAACTAATTAACCACATGCAACACAGTTACTTGTGTGCTTCCTTTATGCTGTAATAGTAGGGGGGTTTATAAGCAAACAGCCACCTTTTTCTGAGGAAGATATATTTGAGATTCTGTGTAAAAACACAGAGCTTGTCAATCTCATCTTTGTTGTTAGTGTGGCAATGGTAGATTTCATTGTGACAGAGCCTGAGCCCTTGTATTTCTGAATATGCTGTGCCTGCCAGAGTTCTGGAAGAGCAAACTGGCTAGGCAACTGCATATTTAATCAGCAGCAGCATGCTAGATGTGCTTCCTGGTACCTCTCTGATTTTTCAGTCTTCCTTCAGAATGGCAGGACCTATAGTGGCAAGTAGACAGTTCCCTTCTACTCCAGAAACAACCTTCAGCAACTCTGACTGTTCATTGTGATTATGCATTTACACCACAGCCACATAAGAATATTTTTTACCTGCAAATTCAGACTGCTGCTGGGCTTTCTTGCGTTGAATTATTAATGGAACTGATCAGATGGAAGCAATTTTAGATTTGACTTGAAGAGGCTCCTTCTGGTACAGAATGATGATAGAACTCACCTTCCTGAAGCATCTTCACACTCACAGGAAAGTGTTCTTGAAGGTACCAAAGCATTATGAGGTTGTCTGCCACAAAGTTCCGTTTTATTATCTCAGAAAAGCATAATCAGATTTTTTTCCCCTAAATGCTTATATTGTGTGTCTTGATGTGTGTATTTAAAAAAAAAAGTAATTATATTCTCAGCCTTTCTGAGAAAATGAATATAGATTGTATACATTGGTACTATGTGTAAAATTTTTCCTCACTTAAGCTTGAAAATTCAGACTTAATATGTAAGCGTTCTTGAATGTGTTTCAGTGCTGCTGGAGGAGAAATATTTGACTTGTGTGTCCCAGATCTGGATGACAGAATTGGGGAAAGGGATATTGTGAGACTTATAAGACAGATACTTGAAGGACTTTGCTGCTTGCATGAAAACAACATTGTTCATCTTGATTTAAAGGTGAGGCCGCAGCAGAGTTTTTATTTTTGTACTTTAAATTTGATTTAATATTGTGATAATTTATTAAATATGTAACATAAAATTGTGAGAAATGTATTAATGATTAATTCTTTAAAACTTAGCAATAAGTATTGCATAATAGAAGTTGATAAGTCATTTAGTACATTGGTAAGTTTTGCAGCTTGTATTTTTATTAATTGAGATTCAAATCTTTCCTATTCTAGCCTCAAAATATTTTGCTGAGCAGCGTCAATCCTCTTGGTGATGTAAAAATAGTAGATTTCGGTATGTCTCGGAAGCTTGAGAATGCTGGTGAACTGCGGCAGATCATGGGAACAACAGAGTATCTAGGTATGAAAGAGTTGCTTCACAATCTGTGATGTGTGGTTTTGAGAAGGCAGAAACACTTCATATAATGTGCTTATCTTCTTATTGGTCATTACTGAAGAAAAAGCAACAGGACAAGGCAACACGTTCTGAGCTGTTTTTAGAGTAGTCTACAAATATTTCCACTAGAAAAAAAGCCCACCAAATTGTATCAACAAGTGCACCTCTCATTTCATGCTGTAGTATTTACTGCTGCTGTGATGCAGACTCTTAACAGGAAATTTTGGCTGTTGTATTTCAGCTCTAATCAAAAGAATTTAACATTAGCACGCACAAAGAAATGCTTTTTGAATGAGGAATGCTGTTTAGTATGATGATTTAATGAGATAAAAATATTCCTTGGAAAGAGAAAGATTGCACTTGGCACTCTCCAAGGGGCAGAATTCCTTGATGATTTGCCTACGCTCAGTTTCAAGACCACTTAAATCTGTAGTCAGTAACTCGTTACCTAGCATATAAGGAAGGAGTTCTTTACCATAAGGGTGGTGAGGCACTGGAATGGGTTGCCCAGGGAAGTTGTGAATGTTCCATCCCTCACAATGTTCAAGGCCAGATTGGACAGAGCCTTGGGTGACATGGTTTAGTGGGAGGTGTCCCTGCCCATGCCAGGGGAGTTGGAACAGGATGGTCTTAAGGCCCCTTCTAACCCTAACTCTTCTATGAGTCTATATGCTAACAGCCACTGAGCCTAAAATTGGCTTGATCATCTGGCTTTGCAGCATTGGCATGCTGATGTCTATACATTCCCCTTAAAAAGCTACACACTTGAAAACCAGTTAGAAAAATATATTACATGTGTGCATCTGATTACAAAATATCTTGGGATTTGGAATATGTATAGAATAGACTTTAGGCCGTATAATGCCTAAAGTGTGCCTATTAGTGTAATCCTATTAAGCATCGGTGTGTCTAATCAAATGAAAATGACATTATTCCACCACTGTGGCTTGAAAGTAGTAAACTTGATTATTGAAACTGCGTGGTTTGATTCATAATGGTTGGCAGGATACCTGCCACGAACGTACTGTTTGAATATTCAAGGCCACTTGCATAAATACATTAAAGTGTTTTTATTCTCTCCATCTCTTTATCTAGCTCCAGAAATCTTAAACTACGATCCCATTACCACAGCTACAGATATGTGGTAGGTTGTCTATGATAATTCATTTCATTGAGGTAGTCGTGACCATTTAACAGTCCAGACTGGAGCCAGATCCAGACTCTGCAGTTCTATTTGAGTTACTTCTGTTGGGCTGACCAGAAGAGGTAGAGTTGGGAGGGGAAGAAGCCCTCGGCATGTAACTTGGGGTTTACAGGAATTACTGTATATGGGTCTGTTGCACACCTAGTATGGAATACAAGTGGATTCTAAGCATGCAGAGTGTAGGTAATTGTTGTAAAGGAACAATGGCTGAACAATTTGGGTATTAGCTACTCTTGGATGACTTGTTTCAGGTAGCAGCTACTCTTGGACACTCCTCCCTCCTCATTTTTGTATCATTAAATAATTTTGCTATGCAAATGATAAGAAGTGTTTTAACTTTCTGCCTCTTTAGAGCAGTATCTGCAGAGTGTGCCATAAAAAAATGATACAAGTGTCTTAAACCGATCCACAACTTTATTAAGTATACTTTTGTAACCTCTATGTTAAAGCTACCTTTGAGATCCTTCCTTAAAAACAAAACATTTTTGAGCATCTAAGTAATTAAGTTTTAAAAGTTGCTGTGATCTAATTAACTCCTTGAAATTCTCAGTTCATAATAGCAATTATATCTGTTTGTGACTGTTTTTATTTATTTGCTTGCTTTCTGGAAAAACACAAAACTATTGGTGCTGTACTCAGAATGACAACTCAGGATGTGTGTTTCCCCACTAAAGAGTACTAAGGTTTGATCTGTCAGATCACAAACCCATTTTTATTACTCATCAAGAAACTAAGATTTGTAATAAATCCCATGACGATGTGGTACTCATGCTCATGTTCTTGGGGAAAAAGATTTCAGCATGAGGATATTGTTACACAACTGGGATGTCAATCATACAGAAAGGTTGACTAAGTCTCAGTCGTTGTTACTTCATGCAGAATTGTAGTGTAAGATGGACTTTCTAATTCACATGTAAATAAAACCTATCTTGTTGCAGTTCTAACATCCAGAATTGCCCGTAAGAGTGGGCTGTGTAAAAGAAGTATATTTCCTTTTCCTGGCAATCTCAATGGGAGGAAAAAGTTGTATTGAAAGCAAGCAAATTTCAGAAATCCTTTTATTGAGGTACATACATAGCTTTTCTTGCGTGTCTACATCCCTGAAACATAGAAAACTGAGGTGTTGCATGATGTTTCTAACTCAGAGTGTGGCATGCATCAGGAAGTTAGATCTGCAGGACAATAAACATATAGGGTATATTGTTTACATATCCTAGTAGGATTATTCATTGTGTTTTTTCTTTGTCTCAGGAACATAGGTGTAATTTCATACATGCTGCTGACACAAGAATCCCCATTTGTTGGAGCTGATAATCAAGAAACTTACCTTAATATATCTCAAGTTAATGTGGATTATTCAGAAGAAACATTTTCATCAGTTTCACCGCCTGCCAAAGACTTCATTCAAAAACTCCTCATAAAAAATCCAGAGTAAGTAACAACCCCCACCCAGGCAAGAATCTTTTATGTTTGTGGAGCACCTAGAAAAACTGAATGTTAATTTGGGAGCTTAATGCCACTGATAGGATCAGGCAAGCATTTCACAATGCATTGGTATTATCTTTAGGTTTATGCCTTTCCATAGTGTATGGAAGTGATCTCTGGTTGACTGGCTTTATTATAGTCAGGCTTCTGCTTTGAGCTTTGTATTTTGAGTCTCTTTACATTTTCATTCAAAGGGCAACTTACTAACAAATCTGATGAAATATATTCTAGAAGGTCACATTCTTGGCTATAATTTAACTTTTTATTGTGCAATTTGGAGAGAAAAAACGCAGTCTCTTTGATGCTGTGCTGTTTCCTGACTTATCTTTAATGCATCTTTCTATTTTAATATGTTTTATATAAAAAGAAACTTGGCAGTCTTCTGACTGAGCATACATTCTCAAGAATACTTAGTTCTTCCATGTTCAGTCTCTTAAAAAATGTTCCTGATAACAAGTACAAAGTTTTTGCTTGAAAGGCGCACTTATGTAACTTTATAGACATTAACTGTGTCTGTACTTGCTGCGTAGTGTTAAATCTGGATACTTTTGGGCTGCTGCAGCAGCAAATGTAATAAAAAGCAACCAACTCCCCCCCAAAAAAAAACCCACTGCCACATGCCAAAAAAAAAACCAACAAAAAACAAACCAAACCCCCAAAATCAAACCACCAAAAAACACCACCCTAAAAGATATATGTGGTGGAATAGTCTTTAGTGGAGTCAGTTAGTCATGTTCTACTAGGCATGGTCAGGCACTGACAATTATAGTGCTAAGTATTGTCGTTTGTGGTGAGATGGTAGTCCCTCTGCTTCAGAGGGCCTGTGGCAAGCAGGAGTGTTCCTGTTGTTTAGTAGAGAAAGAGGTTCTTTGGTGGGAGGGGACATTGGTATCTATGAAGTGCCTACTTTGAAATAAGGACTCTGTATAAACTCATATGTGGAGAGTCCTTTCTGTTTTGGCATCTCATACAGAGGGTTTGTCAACATTGAGAATAATTCTCAAGAACTGTAGTATCATGAGGGAAGCAATTATGAAGAGCCTGATTTGATGAATGTTAGTGTGGACCTGCAGGATGTTTGACATTGTCACAGTCACTACTCTACTTGCTTTCTTGCTTCTGGGCATCTTGACGTCTTCATTATACCCTCAATAAGCTTCCTCCCCATTCTGATTCTTGCTGAACTTAAGGAACTTCACCCTTTTTTCTTTCAAAGGCAAAGACCCACAGCAGAGGCCTGTCTTTCTCATCTGTGGTTGCAGCAAGAGGAGTTCATACTCTTATGTAGCCCTGAAGAAACTTGCTGCTCTTCTCTAATGCCAGGACACACCACAAAATGCTCAGAAGAGCGGAATGTAAAATCTAGTTGTAATGGTACCTGTAGCAACAAGGAAGACAAAGAGAACATTCCAGAGGACAGCAGTATGGTCTCCAAACGCTTCCGTTTTGATGATTCGTTGCAGTATCCCCAAGACTTCATGACAGACTTCATATGTTAATCTGTAATATAGACTTTTGTAAATGGATTTAGCATAATCTGTTCAAGTGGTGTTTATAAGATTATAGCTTGCCAATTTGTGCAGCATTGGCATACTAGAAATGCACTTTGTTTCTTTTATGCTGGTGCTTCCTTTTCTGTCCATTGCTGGCAATGGATTTACCTCCTGAAAAATGGGGGTTGGTTGCGCCAGTAAAATGAATTATTTTTTTTAAGAAGATTTAATTAAATATTTTTGCACTTTTCAAGTTTTAGTCCAAAAATTTTGCCAGAGTGAACGAACTTAAAACCTGAAAATGAGTTTAAGCTTGAGCTTTGCCAAACAGTGATTGAATACATGCAAGCTTTTATGACTAGCCTTAAGAAATCCATATAAGCAGGGAAGCTGAATCTAGCTGTTTTACTGGGCTTACTTGTGACCATTCTCATCACTTTAAACAGGAGCTGAAGTTGGCATGTTTTGGGAATATGGTACATCTGTTGGGGCCATTTGCAAAACCGCTTTCTCTCTAGGATCATTAGTAGTTAAGGAAACGTTTCTGCCTTACTGATCTGGTCCACTTAGGAATTATAATGCATACTCTGTGTTTCCCAAGAGGAAACTGAGTTGGATTCCTGCAGTGGTGAATAAAAAATGGGTAAATTGTCAATCCTTGTGCTAGTGGTTCATTGCTTCTTATCAGTAAGTTCTGTTTGGAGAGGATGATGGTCCCATGCTGATCTGAATATTCGATAAACTAGTTTGCTTTCATAAAACCTCTGAAATAGCATCATCTATTGACCTATTCCTCATCTTAAACAAAAAACCCCAGCCAAGCAAACAAAAAAAAAAAAACAAACCAAAAAGCCTCTTGAAGAGTTAAAAGTATCAACTGAATAAGCTGAAAATAACTAGTTTTGCCAGTGAAGGTGCAATTAAAAGCTGTTCATTATCCCCCTGTAATGTAGAAGTGTGCAGTGTATCTTTCAGTCACATATTGTTATCCATAATAATTTAGCTTCATGCCCGCTCTAAGAGAAATGGACTGCAGTGTGTTAAAGACAAACTACTTAATAATTATTTGAAGCCTTTAAGTTTGGTTTGTTTATTGGTTTTATTGTGTTTTGTGAGTTTGTTTTTGGTTTTAATTCTATCCTTTTCACTTCCTGTTTCTAGGCTCTGAGGAAATAATGCCTATGTCAATGTTAAGCAAATACCAATCATGCCTTAACAACCTGAAACTAATACTGACAAGATAAAATCTTAATTGCACCAACAAGGCTGGAAGTCTTTTTGTGTAGGGAATGTATTAAAACTCTTGTAAATACTTTAAAAGTAAAGAGCACTTTAAAATACTTCTGGGATTTTCCACTCCTCAGAGCTTAGACTTAATTGTCTTTGATTTGGATTTGGTTTGTTTTGTATAATAAAGTGTCACAATCTGAAGTGTGCCTGTGGGCTTGTCAATAGGCAGGTTGAGTTTCTGGAACAAAGTAGGTTTGAGGTGAACATAATGAATAGTAAAAGGTTGTATTTAATCTTTCTTCACACAAGGAAGGAACGCTTTTTTTTTTTTTTTTTTTTTTTTTTTTTTAAAAAAAAA
>JASSUY010003011.1:2170-17979 GCA_032466535.1 Forpus xanthops | reverse complement strand
CCACAGCTTCTCTGGGCACCCTGTGCCAGCGCCTCAGCACCCTCACAGGGAACAGCTTCTGCCCAAGGGCTCATCTCCACCTCCCCTCTGGCGGTTAAAGCCATTCCCCTTGTCCTTTCACTTATAAAATGTCGAGCTGGGCTGAGCTGGAGTCTTACAAAAGAAGGGATAATGGAGAAGCAGGCACCCGATGGCATTGCCATCACCACGCAGTAGCTTCTGCTGCCACCACAGTCCTGGGGCTGCATCTCCCACTGCTGCTGGTGAGAGCCAGAACACCAAAGTGAACCTGTTGTCTTCAGTATGGCCGTGTGCCGTACTCAGCACCCATTGCCACAACAGTCACCCAGCACAGCTCTTGGGTGCCTGGATAGATGTGGGTTTGCAGTGAGCAGCCCTCATCGTGCCCCATAGCCCTGCCTGGGTGTTGCTAGTGGTTTGCTGTTGGTTTGCAGGCTGGTGGCAGAGCAGTGCTGGGCAACCCACATCCCTCCTTCCCCCATCCCATGGCGTGTCCCCACTGTATCCCTGCGGGATGCGGAGAGGAGAAGCATCTCTGCATGTGGAGATGACAGGACCAGGGTCTGTGGAGGGGCTGGGGCAGACACCCTGATGTCCTGACACCGGGGCCGAAATGGGAGCACAGGACAAAGCTGCAGGGCAGGATTGGGGTGGGGTGGCTGTGAGCTCCCCCCATCTCCTCTGTGTCACCTCCTAAAGTGAGCAGATGTGGGTGTAGGAAGCACTGTGCTCCGGCCCTGGCTGGCAGCCCTGCCTGCCTGCTGCTGCCCACGGGGGCGTAGGGAATGCCAAAGCCCGGCTTATCTTTTGTCTGGAACAATAGAGGGCTCGGCCCTATTGTTCTACCTTGCACGCCCAGCCGGAAAGCATGTCCCCTGAGGCAGAGGCTTGCACACGAGTGGGTATGGACAGGGACAGGCAGGGACAGACTGTGCTGCGTGACCCTGTGTGGGTGCTGCTGCCCGTGGGGAGCTCAATTCCCATCAAGCGGCTCTTTGGGACCTTTCCTGCTGCTTTTTCTTGCTGTGACACAGGGATTTCAGGAACTGCTGGGTTAATGTGGGGCTGGAGAGCTCATCCGTACCTGCAGTGCAGGCAGAGGCTCAGTGGTGTTTGCCTCTCACAGAGGTTGTGATTTGGGTCTTCAGGGTAGCATCAAACACTTCTGGTCCCCCTTGTCCTCCCCATGCTTCCCGAAACCCACACCACAGCACCGTGGTGAGCATGTTCCTGCCTGTTCCTGCCTGTTCCTGCCTGTGCCTGTGTGGGCAGAACAACTGTTCCTGCCCACAGCTCCGCTATGTCATATGGGAGCGCGCTGGGACACAGCACGTGGAGGCAGGAGCTGCCAAAGCCTCAAGCTTGGGAACCCCGGGGGAAATCGGGATACACGGGATACAGCAGGGAAGGGGGGAGCCATGGCACAGGTGCCATCGGGCACAAAGAGCCCTTTGTGCACTTGTGGGGCAGTCAAATACCCTCGTGCTAACAGGAGGGCTGCAGCTTCCTGCTGTGCTCCTGTGCGATGGAAACGATGCTGGTGGAGCAGTAGAAGCACATTCCCGGCCTCTGCTCCCATAGAGGAGAGGAGCCTGGCTGCACCACCAGGATTTCATGGGCTTCATAAGAGGGGAGAGGAGGGATAAGTTGTGATCCCTGCAGGATGGTCGTGGTTTGGAGGGTCACTGCAGCTGCATCCCTTAGGACCGCTGATGGCGGCTGTGAGCCCCATTGCTGCTACAGGATGCTCAGCACAGAGCACTGTGGGGATGAGCTGCTTCCTGAGCCTGAATCTCCGCTTTAAACCATGGGTAACCTCAGCGCAGCGACCACAGCTCGCACTAATACAGGGGAGAAATGAGCCCCAAAGCATTGTCCTTGGGGGTCTTCATCCAGACTCAGCCAGCCATGACTCTTCTGGGCTGTGTGAGGATGTGATGCTGTGGGACAGATCCTTCAGATCCACCGTTGCTTTCAGAGGGGAGGGTGATGATGGCTCCGGTGCCTCGTGGGGCATCTCCCATTGCGCCAGCATAAAAAGCTGTTGCTGAAGTGTCAAATGGCCCCCAGCAGCTGGAGCCCCACCACTGAATGCGGGCAGCAGATGGGCAGGGGGAAGTGGCTCCTTTGTCCCCCCATGTCCAGGCATAGAGTCAATCATAGAACCAATTCGGTTGGAAATGACCTTTAAGATCATCAAGCCCAACACGAGGCACTTCAGGCATAAGGATCTGTTTGTTGCAGCTCAGGATCCCATCCAGAGAGATCCCAAAGGTTTCTTGGCACTGTGTGCCCCATGGTTTTTGGCTGCTCCCATGGGCTTATTTACCATGTGAGAGGCACCGGGGCTGGCTCCGCGCATCCTTTTGGTACCTGACTCACTTAGAGAAACGCAAGTGTGACCAAGATGGGATAATGTGAGCATTCCCAAAGCTTGGGGGCAGCTGGAAGAATAGGGGAAGGTGTAAAATGCACCCATGCTCAGCAGGGGTAGGGGGTGATGGATGCTGCTGATGCGGTAGGATACCATTGGATGGACCCAGATTGCATCTAGGGTCCTGCATGGCACAGACCTCACCCGTGCATCCTCCTTGGCGTGGTGCATGGGGAAAGGCTGAGCCTCTGTCTTCTTTCTCTTCGGGGCAGGGGAGGAACAAGGTCAGGAGGGTTCGCCCCTCCTCAAGCGATGGGGAAGTGTTGTTTACCAGGTAGCCAAGTCAATTGTGCCTGGAAACACTGAGTGAGGGAACTCGCCCCAAAACCAACACCGAGATCACCCCGATAAGCCCCGGGGCTGCTTCTGGTGAGGAGAGGGCACAAACTGCCAAGGAAAGGAGGTGCGAACGGCATCACTGCTGCCAAGGTGAGTCGGCTCCGTCCTTTGCCTCCTGAATCCCTCTTTGTTCCCTTTGGGTTTGCGGATCTTTCCCTATCGCTGATGGTTTGGTGTGGATGGGTTAAACTGGGGAGCAGGGAGATGGAATGAGCGGGGTGATGGGAAGGGGTTTGGGAGCAGCCCCAAGGAACAGCACTGGGTGTCAGGGAGCTCCCCCAAGCACCCACCACCCCACTTGGGGGGCTGGCAGCAGTGGGGCCTCATCCAGCCACCCTGGGGTAAAGGGACCCACAAGCTGGGTGGGATTTGCTGCCTTTTTTTGCATCCATAGGAACTTTGTTTTCGAAGTTATTTCTGATGTGGGAAAAAGGAAAGAAACAGTAAATCTGGGTTCTTTGGAGTAAATCCCCATTCCTCAGAGCTCTTCCTGCCTGTGCTATCAATCATTAGTTTGATGTGATATTCCCGTGTTTCCCTGCCTTATACACAGGGGAAGGTAGGAAGGGCCCAGGAGAGGGATGCAATAAGAAGGTGTGTGGGGTCTCTGATAAAGTTAAGATCTGGGGTTTGGGCTTTTCCTTATTATAGACCCTCAGGGAATGGGAGTTTCTTCTCTCAGCACTTTGCCCCATCCATCCCTACCCAGCACCCCCTTATCCCACAGGCAACCCCAGGTCTGCTCTTAAAGATGCTATTAATTTAAACCGTTCCCTGGACAAGAAACCCTCCTGCCCGCAAGGGTAAAATACCCTCATTGAGTGGAAGGAGGAACCCCAATCCACCCTGCAGACTGTGTGGTCTCGAGGCCAGGAAACGGGGATGACCAGTGCGGTCCCCTGCCATCACGTGCAACCATTGCTGCGCCTTCTTCCCCTGGGCTTTGCATGGGTTTAATTCCAGCGTGATTGAGTTTCCTCCGCTTCCCTGATGAGCTCATTCCCTGCTCAATAAATCTCACAGCCAGGAAGTTCCACCTGAGATTCAGTTCAATCTTCCCCCTCATTGAAACCATCCCTCTCAAGGAAAAACGTGTTTGAGTCGTGGCTGTGAGGACCTGAGCCACTTTACCCCCGGGGAAGGAAGGATCCGGCTGCCCCTTGGTTTTTGAGCTCATTCTTTGCCTGGCTTTTTGTCTGCATCCAGGGGTATCCCTGGGTTTTTGGGTTGCTGGAGGGCAACAGGGACAGGGATCAACTGCATAATCCCTTATGGTAGGGCAGGAAGGCGTTTAGCAGCAGTGAGTGTCCCTCTGCTACTTCATGAGAAGCACAAGGTGCCGAGAAACCAGAGTTAGCAGCAAGGTGGAAACTGTGAGTAAGAGGGTGGGACGTGGCCCAGTTCAACCATCAAATGGCCCCATGTACCCACAGGCAATGTGCTCTGCCTGTCTCATTGGTGTCATGGGGGTGTCCCACCTGGAGCATCCCAGGCTCCATCACCTCAGGTCCATCTGGACCCTCCGACCCACAGCACTGAAGGGGTGAGGTGCAAGTGGGAAAAAGCAGGAGATGAGGCTCTGGGGGCAGAGCTCCCCTCAACGGACTCCATCTGCTTGGTACCCACACGACCACTGGTGCCCTGGGACAGCCACCATGGAGCTGGGACCTCCCATGTGATGGGGACAGGCAGCCCAGAGCCTCTTCTTCCCCTTGCCACAGCCTTTGGATTCATCTCTTTCTCCCTATCTTACAAGTGCTCCTTAAGTGAATTTAGTGATTGTAGGGGTTGTTTTCTCCCTCCCCTCAAGTTTTGAAGAGCAGGATTGATTCCAGTTTCCCCCTGAACCTCTGCTGGCATGCATCAGGCAAATATGTATTACATTAGCAGTCCTGGCTATGGCCTGGAGGCCTTTGAGGAAGGCAGGTTGGGCTTTTTGGGGGTAGAATTAGTAAATGCTGTGCTAGCTGGTTGTAATTCCTTCAGGGTTAAGCTTCCAAGCGCTGTACGGTAATAGGAGACCTGTGTTGCTGCTTTTCATCTGAGTAGATGGAGAACTGATGCTCCCCTCCCTTCAAAGAGAGCCCTGTGGCAATAGGAGCTCTTCCAAGGGTGAAGGAGGAGATATCGGTTATGGGGTTGAGGAGGGGACGGGGGTCCTGGGTGCTCTGGGTTGCACATGTCAGGGGTGACCCCTTCCTGCAGCAGGAGTTTGCGTGATGCTGATGCTCTCACTGTAGCATCACCGCTTTGCTCTGACCCCATAGGAATGCTTCCGGATGTTGTCCTTCAAGGGGCAGAAGTTGTCTTCAGGGAGCTGATGGTGGATGGAGGTCACACAAAGACTGTTTTGTGGGAGATCCCCGATCCCACTGGCACCAGCTTTTCCCATGGGAACTCAGGATGGAGAAGGGGCAGTTGGGGTCTCTTTGGGATGCCTGCTGCTGGGTAGGATGTGCCTGGCAGCACACATGGGCACTGTGGCATGTCTTAGCACTCAGGGTCCAGCCTCTTGCTCTGTTCTCCCACCCCCTGGGGCATCGCTGTCCCCAAACCCCCTTTGTCACCAAAGATCTCCCTTCCTGGTGTTGATTCTGCAGCTTTTCCGGCGCTCCGAGCTCTCAGCAGCCTCTCTGCAGACGGACGTTGCGGCTTTCCGCGCTCCCACCGCTGCCAGGTGAGATGCTGAGAGCAACCCGAGGATGCAGAGAGCATCACATAGAGCTTCCGCTGCTGCAGCACCCGGGTGGGTGACACAGCCCTGCGGGGTGACACGTGGCCCTTGGGTGCTGCTGCCCATAGGGGACACGTGGAGCTGCGGCTCTCGCATAGGGCGGCATTGCTGGGGCTGAGTGTGTTCAGCATCCAGATGCATTCTGGGTTTAAAACCTGCTTTTTCAGCAGCACTAAGCCTGGTCTTACACTTCCTGACCTGTTTTTCCAACGTGCTGCTGATCCCTGTCCATCCCTGGGGGTGGCAGAACCCGCATCCCTACTTTCACCTTCCCGAGGAATAACCCACCGTGGCGGGATGCTCTGGATCCCCAGGGAGGGAATGGCAGCCCCGTGAACTTCCCGCAGCCGGGGCCACTCTCCTCGGCTGTCCCTGGCCATCCCTGCCCGGGCACGCTGGAGGAAGCCATCCATTCTTTTATGTGCGAAGGCACGCCGGGCGGAAACGCTTGGAAACAGCTTGGAAAGGACATTCCAAGTCTGGCAGGAAAGCAGTCCCGCTCGTCTGGCAGGAGATGGGCTATTGTCTGTCCCAGTGGCCAGCCGGGATTCCTCAGGCCCTGCTTGGAAGAAGACAACGTCTGTGTGTGCCTTATTTTTTCCTCTGCCCTCCCTGTCTGGGGATTGCTGGGGGCTCTGAGCGCTGCACGTGGATGGGATGTGCCCGGTGATGGTGTCGCACTGCCCTGGCTCAATGGCATCGCTCTGATTGTTCACGTGGTTGTTCCCCTTTGGGTTTGTGCCCTGCGTGTCTCTGGGTTCATTACCTAGGCCATGGCGGAGGGATGCAGCCA
The DNA here is from genome assembly GCA_032466535.1 of Forpus xanthops. Classification (NCBI taxonomy): domain Eukaryota; kingdom Metazoa; phylum Chordata; class Aves; order Psittaciformes; family Psittacidae; genus Forpus; species Forpus xanthops. Next base: position 11,658 of record JASSUY010003011.1, on the reverse strand, counting down.
TGGGATGGGTGGATTTGGTTTGGGATGGTTGGGTACCACGCTGGGATGTTGAAGGGAAGAGTCTGCTGTAATGCAGACTGAGCATCCATCTATCTATCTATCTATCTGTCTATGTATCTATCTACCTATCTATCATCTATCCACCTACCTACCTATGTATTTATATACGTATGTATGTATGTATCTGCCTATCTATCAACTGATAAGATTTCTGCTAGGACTGAAGAGAAAGAGGAAGGAAAAAAGCCCTAAGAACCTTCTCTCTGCCCTGGTCGACCTGATGGGCAGGTTGGGGCTCCCCCAGTCACCCCCCAAGTGCCTTTCTGTGGGAGCCCTTTGCTATTCCTTGGGGTGGGATCAGCCCAGGGGGGAATGCTGAGGTACAGGGCAGGGTGTGGGACCATTCTGCGCTTTGGGGTTGATGAAGGTGGCTGTGCTGATGCTCCATACTTCCTCACATCACAGTACAGGAGGCTCAGTGTATTTGTGGCTCTCTGGTCTCCTGTGCTGATAGCTTTGCAAAGAGCTTGGGTTTCAGAATCCTCTGTTCCTGTTTCATCAATGCCCAAGCCATGGGCAGACAGAGGCAGACGCAGGCAGGTGATACCCTCCTCTGCAAAGCCAGTGCTGCCAATCCATTGGGAAGAGGCTCTAGGTCCTGGAAGGATCTCAGCATCACGCTGGTGCCGGTCAGGCGGGTGTTGCTAGCACTTTACCCCCATTCCCTTGCCTTTTAAGCCGTTGTGCAGCAGCGGAGGGGCAGATAGGATCTGCTGGCAGGCAGGAAGGGTGGCACGGCCACCCGGAGAATGGCAGGACGTGCCGTTCGCGGGTACGCATGGAGATAGGAAAGCTGTCACCATCCCGAAAAATCCCAGCCCTTGGACTTGCTGGGATGTGGTTTGGAGGCACAGGGAGCTCACACGGCACAGGCGCTTCAGGATTTTGATGTTTGTGGGGTGAAGTCCCTCTTGCGCTCCCCAAAAGGTCCTCCCCAAGGACTCATGGATCTGGTTTGGTCCTTGGTCTATCCCAACACCATTCCCTGCCTTCCCCTCGGCCCTGCATTAAATGGGGAACATTAAAGGCATAGATGTGTTACATTCCCAGTGCCAAGGCAATTGTTCCATCCCTATTGTCTGCCACAGGCAGTTCCTGAGCTCAGCACCTGAGCCCCAGCACCAGCCCTGTAACAAGATAACTGGGCTGGTTTCTCCTTTTTCTTCCCTTTTTTGTTTGGCAGAGCGTGTGATAAAGCCACAATGAGGCCCCTTTTAAAGAGCCTATTAAAGTACTGGCCCCATTTTAAGAGTAAACTTCCAGTGGCACCAAGAGGTTCAGGACAATAGGAATGTGACCTGCTGCAGGATGGGATGATGCTTTTGTGCTTGTCAAACTGAAGGCGTTGCTCTGTGCTGCAGCATAGAACGGGCACATGGGCAGCATCCCGTGTCAGGGCAGACCTGTAGGGTGCATTGAGGAGGGTTTTTTTTTGCCCTTAAAACCCCAAAAAGGATGGAAGGAGGACGCATTTATGCATCCTCAGGTCCTGATGGAGGAAAGCACCCAGGGCACAGTGCTGCAGGCACCATGCACCCGTGCCTCAGTTTCCCCACCTGTAGCACAGATCATGGGCTGTGGGGCAGGGCAAATCCCTCCTTTTGGAGCCAACAGAGCCATGGGCACAGCTTCCTCGTTGGCTGAAGCAGGTGGTGGGCTTTTGGCCATGGATCACCCACCCCACCATGGCCTGGCCAAGGTGATGCAGGGCAGGAAGGGCCGGTGCAGGATATGGGGCGATGCCAATGATGGGAGGAAGCTCCGGGGCTGGGGAGCACTGGTTTGTTCAGCACAGGGCAAGGGAACCGAGATTAAACAAGGCCCCGCTAAGATCAGAAAGGCTGGCGCGCACAGTGCCCTATTGTGGAGCTGTCACACTTCCCTTTACTTTATTGCTTTTGTCCAACACCCTATTGTTCCACTTCCTTTTGTCCCCTATTCACAGCCCTGGCTTTTCATTACCCAGCCGGCCTTGTTGTTTTCGTTTCTTTTGTTTGAAGTTCCTGAGAGGAAGGTTTTATTTTCAGCAGTTTGATTAATTCGCAGCTTGAGCTGGGCTTTGTTTGTTGTGTAATTGCTGCCCCTTTGGCTCGGCCCCTCCACCCCACAGCACTCATTATGGGGGGGCCTGGTGACCCTGCAAGGTGTAGGATGGAGCGGAGCACAGGGATCCTGGTTATGGGGAGGATGCTCTCCCCATCCCACCTCAGCATCCTCTGTGGTCCCACAAGCCTGATACTGGTAATGGTGGGGGTAAAACCCTTCCCTAATGGCCTCCTTTTCCCGTTATTCCTCCCTGCTTGAGGGGGCCATGGGGATGTTCTCAGCTCTGCTCCGGACCCAGGCTGAGAGACCTGGGCTGGGTCAGCCTGGAGAAGAGAAGCATCCTTAAGGGGAGACCTTAGAGCAGCTCCAGTGCCTGAAAGGGCCTTGAGGATGTAAGGAAGACATGTACGGTGAGGGTGATGAGGCCTTGGCACAGGTTGCCCAGAGAAGCTGTAACAGGACCAGGATTTACCTTAAATCCCATCTCTAGGTCACTTTCCTTAGGACTTTGCTTTGTTGCTCCATTCCCTTCACAGCCCAATGTATGCCACGTATGCTTCTGCCATCTGAATCCCTGAAATCCCCGCAAATCCGAGTTTGGGAAGCTAGGAATAAGAGCTCACAGCAAAACCCAAGCCCATTGCCATTGGAAAACCATCTGCACAGGACACCCACTATGGGAACAGCCTGGATAAAGGGATGCCTGTGCTGAAACCCTTTGTGTCCTGCAGGATGTCCATGAGGAGCCCCGTTTCTCCGCCGCTGGAGCTCGATGGCGCGGGCAGCATGGTGAACTGCACCATCAAGACGGAGGAGAAGAAGGAGGGCAGCTATGAGACCCCCCCGGGGGCTGCCCCCAGCACTGAGCCCCATCCCTGTGACCCACCGGGGCCTTCACCAAAGGACAGCAGTGACCCCCAGGCCCTGCCACAGGTGGGTCTCTGACACATACAGAAGGATGGGTTCTCAATGGGCATCGTGGTCCCAATGGGCTCCTGGCATGGAGAGGTGTGGGGTGTGTTTCCCCGGGTGGTTTATTCCTCATCCTGAGGCTCTCCCAGGGCTTTCTGGCTGTGCTTGCTGCTCTTGGGGCAGCCCTGTCCCCTTTACACATGCTCCATCCTTTCAGTCTCCCTTTTGCATCACTTTTGGGTGTTATCTTCCCCTGAGCAGCGGCTTCAGCCCTCCCTGTGCTGCCTCCCAGTGTGGGGTCAGAGCACAGAGATGGGCAGTCTAAAATAGCAGGAGCCCCCAGGAAACAGTCTGAACCCCAGCCTGCTTTGGGTTGAAGGGACCTTAAAGCTCATCGACTTCCAACCCCTGCCAGGGGCAGGGACACCTTCCATGGAGCAGCTTGATTCAAGCCCCTGTGTCCAACCTGGCCTTGAGCACTGCATGGATGGTGCAGGGCTTGGGGCATCCCTTCATCCCAGCACATCCTGGGGGCATCCCCATCAATAACTCTGTGTGTGGCAGGAGTCCCCCTCGCCCGCTGGCGATGCGCTGGAGCCCAGGCGCTCTGCCTTCGAGCCGGCCGTCAGCAGCCAGGACAAGCTGGACTTCAACAGGAACTTGAAGGAGGGTAAGAAAGGTCCCTTTGGGAGCTCTCCCTTTGTGCCCCTTGGTGTTTTCCCAAAAATGGGGAAAATACCCATTGTGGGATGGGAAGAACCGTCCTGTACCATGGTTCAGAGCCTCACTTGTCCTCTCTTTTCTCCCTGCTCTTGCTGATCCCGGTCCCTGTGCTGTGGGCAGTGATGCCAACCATTGAGAAGTTACTGTCCAGTGACTGGAAGGAGCGGCTGCTGGGCAGGAGCTCTGCTGAGTCCAAGGAAGTGAAAGGTGAGGTCAACATTAAGTTGACTTTTTTGGGGGTGAGCATCCCTGATGAGCATTAGCCATTCCCTGGCCATGCATCACCCACCAGCACCCAACAGTGGTGATGACCGTTGAACCAAAGCCTGATTTGTGTTAGAAGGGACCTCAAAGCTCCTCCAGCTCCAACCCTGCCATGGGCAGGGACACCTTCCATAGAGCAGCTTGCTCCAAGCCCTGTGTCCAACCTGGCCTTGAGCACTGCAGGGATGGGGCAGCCACAGCTTCTCTGGGCACCCTGTGCCAGCACTCAGCACCCTCACAGGGAACAGCTTCTTCCCTTTATCTTGTGTCATTTCCAGGCGGATTTGAACAGCACAATCCAGGACGGGCCGGGGACTTTCTACGGTGTCAGCAGCCAGTACAGCAGTGCAGAGAACATGACCATCACGGTCTCCACCAAGGTGTGCTCCTTTGGGAAGCAGGTCGTGGAGAAGGTGGAGGTGAGTCCCGTGCCCCACTGCATCAGGAAGGGGTGGGAATCGGGTCCACAGCGGGTTCCAGGGCTGGGGGTAGGACACATGGGAGCGGAGAGGCCATCTTCAGCATGTCCCACTTGGCCACCCTATGGTTTTCCGTGTGCCGTTGGGTTCCCAGTGCTCACCCTGGCTGTGCCCCACAGACGGAATACGCGCGGCTGGAGAACGGCCGGTTTGTTTACCGCATCCACCGCTCTCCCATGTGTGAGTACATGATCAACTTCATCCACAAACTGAAGCACCTCCCAGAGAAGTACATGATGAACAGCGTCCTGGAGAATTTCACCATCCTGCAGGTAATTCCCTTCCATTTCCAGGGAGCGTTTCCCACCCTGACACAGCCTGCTGCCTGCTCCCAGGGCACTCAGCCTTGGCAGCGCAAATACACCTCAGCCCCCAAAAACTGGGTAGCAAGTTCTTGGTAGTGCAATTAAATTGGCTGTGCCTAAGGCTGTGCAACACCCCAAACGTCACTACCACTGCCTGAGAGGAGGATGGAGCCAGGAGAGGGTTGCGCTCTTCTCCCAAGGAATATGGGAGAGGAAACGGCCTCGAGCTGCACCAGGGCAGGTTTAGATGGAGCTGAGGAACAATTCCTTCCCCAAAGGATGCTCAGCATCGGAACTGCCCAGGGCAGGGTTGGAGTCACCATCCCTGCAGTGTGCACACACTGTGGAGGCCTCAGTGCCATGGGGCAGTGGTGGGAATGGTTGGACCGGATGAGCTGAAAGGTTCTTCCCAACCTGATTGATGCTAGGATTCGAAATAACAGGTAGCACATTTCATGGTGCAATTAAAGTGTCCTAGCCCATCAGCCTCACGAGTAACAGCATCTCCCCACGGGCACAGCCCCATCCTGACACACTGTGCTCTGCTGCAGGTTGTTACCAACAGGGATACCCAGGAAACTTTGCTCTGCATCGCCTTTGTCTTCGAGGTGTCCACCAGCGAGCACGGCGCCCAGCACCACGTCTACAAATTGGTCAAGGACTAGGGGCCCTGGGGGACGGGTGGGGTGTGAAGGGTGGGGGCACTGTGCCGAGCAGCCCCCCATGCCCACTGCCTCGTGAGGAGTCATTTGAAGAGAGGAGGAGGAATGATAGCCAAAAGAGACTGATTTGTGACGCAGAGGTTTTCAACTTAGGAACAGTTTCTTTTTTTTGTAATAAATGGAAAGAAAAACAAAAAAAAAAGAAGAAGAATGGGAAAGGAAATGGAGGGAGAAAGGAAAACCGCATCTGGAATGGGATGGGAGAGGCCGGGAGCCCACCCTGCCATCGCCAGCACAGGGATGTCAGAGCAGAGGACAGCCCCTCCTCAAACCCCGCACTTGAGGGGCCTGATCCCAGTCCTGAGTGGAGAGGAGCGAGTATGGATATGGCAGCAGCATCACTCCAGGTCTGATCCGAATCCCATTGGCATCAGTGCTGCCTGGCGGCTGGTGGGGACGTGGGCATGGAATGTTGAGGTTGGAGCATGGTAGGACAGGGTGGAGGGGATGAAGGATGCTCCTTCTCCGTGCCCAGTGGGGCACTGGGAGCCGGTGGCACAGAAGTGGGAGGCCATTGACGATGCAATCTTGGTTTTTATGGCGCTTTTTTTCCTTTTTTTAAATTAAAGTGCTTTTTAATACTTTTTGAGAAGATACCATGCTTGTAAGCAGGACTGTGACCTTCTATGGTGTCCTGGACCTCCTTTCACCCCCTGTGCTGGTGATGGAGGAGGTGACACCATGAGTTCCATGGGGCAGAGCCATGCTGGGCTTGGGGAACAGCTCCTGTAGGGAAGAATTGGGGTGTCCCCATTCCAGGAGTGGCTGCAGACGTGGCAGTGGGATCCCCTGAGCTCTGCACTTGGGGTGACCCCAATTACATACCCGCCGCGATTGCTTGCTGAGGAGTATCGAGGAGAGAGCACTGTGGGTGGATTTGTCTGATTGCATTTTCCATCCTTTTGTTGGAGTTTATTTCACCTTTTTGGACTTTTTTTGGTGTTGACTGTTGTGGTTTCAGCTGCTCCCTGCAGCCGTTCTGGCTGGCTTGCCTGTATCCCATGGGAAGCAGCTGGGGAGGCAGCTGGAGCAGGGAGAAGCACATTGTGCAATGCAAGACCAGGCTGTGAGTGGGCAGAATTTGGGACAGAGAGGGACAGAGAGGGGACAGAGGACAAGAGGGACACCACAACAGGGAACTGGCTCTGCTTGGAGGTGTTTCTGTGGCTGCATTCCAAACTCGGCGCAGGCAGCGTGTCCAGTCCCTAGGCTCTGCCTGGGCTGAGCATCCCCAGGGTACAGGAGGGATGCGGAGGGGCAGAGGTTGGGATCTGAGGTTGGTAGCATGGTGCACGTGGCAGGATGCTGGCAGGGGATGAGGAGCCTGCGATGGGCAGGTCTGGCCAGGTTTCTTGTGAGGGCAGCAGGAGGTGCAGGGCCGGGTTGAGGGGCACTGGAGCCAGGGGTGATGGGATGGGGGGGCTTAGGCTTGGTGCTGCCAGGTGTAGAGAGCAGGGACAGCCCCGGAGCTTGGGAAAGGGCCTTGGCTGCCACCGTGGTGGTGAGATGTGGGGACTTCAGCTTGTTGGTGCTGAGAGAAGCCACTCGGAGGTGGGGTTGGATGGAGCAGGGACAGCAGAGCATGGGGGAAGGAGAGAGGGAGAAATGCAGGGAAAGGCATGGGCACCCACCCCAGGGCTGTGCCGGGCCACCCGGCCGGGTTCGCACATGTAGCATGCTTCTTTGTTGTTTCGTGGTTCTTTTTCTTTCTTCCATTTCACTCACTGACCTAAAGCCTCTGGGAATGCAAACTCAGCGCTTCCCCCCCATAGAACACAGGCATGCGCTGCTCCTGGCCCTGCTGGGGGACAAAGCTCTTCAGGAACTGGACTGGTCTGTGCCTCCATCCCTCCCTCCATCCCTGCATCCACAGCCTCCATCCCGGGGTGCCCGCCTGCACCCCCCGCACACGCTGCCTGGTACCCAGAGACACTTTCTCATCCCCCCCATCCCCTCTGTTCTCCTCCAGTGTATTTATGAATTTCACATGAAGTACTGTTTTATTTTTTTAACGACTTTGTAAAGCTTACCAGGGTTACAATCACCATTTTTAGAGCTGTGTCAGTCCACAATGTTAAAAAAAAAAAAAACCAACCTTTTTTTTTAATGTATTATATTTTTTGTGTATTTTTTTTAATCCAGCTGTGATGGGTTGTATCATATATTTGTTGTGTTTACTGTATCTGTCCGACTTCAAAGAGAGGAGACTGTGGAGCTCCGAGGAAACTACAGTCTGCTGAAAAAGAAATCATTAAAATTATTTGTTCATGGGTTGGCTCAAGTGGCTCTGAAGTTCATATTGGTTTATTTCTTGTGGTTTTCTCCCACCAGCCACAGCTATGAGGGTTGCTACAGCCCATGAAACCCCTTGGCTGGGTCACACATCCCTCTGGACCACACTTCTGGGCATTGCGACAACGCACGCAACAGCATTTTGCTGTGGTTGCATCACCAGGGATGGGGTTGTAGGGAAGGTGACTGCTGGATTTGCCCACCCTGGGGCAAACGCTTCTCCACAGCATCACTGGGTTCAGGGATACGTGTTTTAGGGGGTCACATCCTTGCCCACACTGGCATCACGTGATGGAGGACTGAGTCTGACCAACCAGTAAGAAATGCAGCCCAAAGAGCCAACCATATCCTGGGCTTCATCCCTGCAGTGCTCAAGGCCAGGTTGGACACAGGGCTTGGAGCAAGCTGCTCTATGGAAGGTGTCCCTGCCCGTGGCAGGGTTGGAGCTGGGGGAGCTTTAAGGTCTCTTCCAACCCAAACCAGGCTGGGATTCTGGGATTTCCTCAAGGCCCAGAGAGCTCTCACAGTCATCAAAGAGCAATAAAGGAAAACTGCTTGGCTTGGGCAGTGCTGCTGCTCCATCAGATAAGGACTGATCCTTGGCTTGGGTGAGACAGGACCAGGGGAAATCACCCATCCCAGAGCACAGGCGGCTCCTTCCCGTCACTTGAAGCACCACAGGGCCGGTGGTGTTTCCCAGAACCCTGGGGGGATTCGCCTCCTTCTGTGGTTCTGTGGTTAAGGCATCTGAGAGACTTGTTTCTAACCAGGTGCCCTGTGGAGCTAATCCAGCCTGAGCCATAGGTTGGGAATGGCAAAACCCCACACGTGCAGGACCCAAAGAGACCCTGACAGGAGAATCATCAGCACCCCGTGCGTACGAGCCCTTGTCAGTGCCCCGGGAACAGGCTGTGGGACGTGAGTGCAGTGCCATCGTAAGGGCTGTGAAGGAGGAGGCATTGGAGAAGAGCGGCTCAAACATTGGGCACTGCCGCCTTTCCCTTGGACAGGACCCGCTCCGTCCAGGCCAGGAGGAGCAGCGGGAATAGGGGCGGGGAGGGGATCCCGTGGGGCTGCAGGATGCTCCCGGGACCCGGGTGCTGAGAGAGGGTCAGCGCCATCACGGAGGGCCCCACAAGCTTCCGAGAAGATGCTGGGATGGGAGCCCGGACAGACAGGAGCGCCGGGGGCTGCTTTGGGAAGGCGCGCAGCAGCGCTCACCGCTGTACCCCCAGTGCGCCTGCCAACGCACCCCACCTGCACCCATCACACCCCATCACCACCCATCACCACCCATCACTACCCCATCACACCCCATCACACCCCATCACCACCCATCACACCCCATCACACCCCATCACCACCCATCACACCCCCCGGCCCCACTCACACCCCCCGGCCCTGACCCGCCTCCCGGGCCGTCCCCTTTCCTTTCCTTCCCCTTCCCTTTCCGTTCCGTTACCGTTCCGCGCTGTCTGCCGGGACGCGGAGTCCGCGGCCCCGCACCGCTCCCGCTCGCACCAGGTCCGTCCCTGCGCGCTCCGCGTCCGCCGATCGCTCCGCACTCCCCCCGCACCGCTCCGCTCTGCCCCCGACCCCGCTCCGCGCTCCGCCTGTTGCTGCTCCCGTCCCAGTTCCGCCTGTTGCTGCTCCGGGCCCCGCTCCGCCTGTTGCTGCTCCCGGCC
>JASSUY010003008.1:0-44354 GCA_032466535.1 Forpus xanthops | reverse complement strand
ACTGGAATGGGTTGCCCAGGGAAGTTGTGAATGCTCCATCGCTGGCGGTGTTCAAGGCCAGGTTGGACATAGCCTTGAGTGTCATGGTTTAGTGGGAGGTGTCCCTTCCCATGGCAGGGAGGTTGGAACTGGATGATCTTAAGGTCCTTTCAAACCCTAACTATTCTATGATTCTGTGAGAGAACCCCAATCACAAATAGGAATTAAACCTGTTTGTTAAAACGTAAGTTTTGAATACCATTTACTCTAAGAACAGATGAATAAGAAAGGGGTTACTTTCTTATGTGGGAACATCAAACAAATCTGAGGAATTTAAGGGATTTACAGTTCAGCTCTAATATTCTGTTGGTTTCTTTGGAGCTTGGCTTAAAGGTTAGGGGGTTTGTTTTTCTTTTTTGTTCTGTTTTGCTTTGTTATGCTGAGGTTTCAGATATTTTCTATGGAAGCAATACATTGTACTTAGTTATTACTGCTCTGGTTAGGATGGAACTGAAAACCAAGAGGAGACTTTTATCAAGGGACAGTTAGCTGTATGCCATGAATGTTTTAAATCTGTCTTGTTGGTACTTGTCTTCATTTGTAAGTGACATTGTGTTTGTAGTCTATGCAAGCAATCAGTCTTGCCTTGTGTGTAGGAAATTGTTTTGTAGTTGCCTTCCAGGCCTAATTTGCTCTGAAATCCAATGTAACAGGTTTTCAATTGCAATGAAAATATGTTTTGATAAACTAACCCTTTCTTTAAGGAGCGTGTAACTTTTTCTTCATAGAAAGAAACTGAAGTATTTGATAACTGCATTTATCCAGTACTGTAACTAATGATGCTGTCATTTCTCCTTGTCCCTAGGAAATGATGTATATCTGGAATGGTTATGCTGTAATTGGAAAATGTCCCAACTTAACAGAAGGCATGTTAGGCACTTTAATTGAAGCAGAAGAAGCACTGGCAAGAAGTTCAGGTAATCAGTGGTAGGGTTTAAGCAGGTATTTCAGAGTGCAATAACTAAAGATATTATCTGTAAACAGAGACGCACTCATTAGTAATTAGTCTGATCATAGGAAGAACGTAGATAATGAAACCATAAACTGTTTATGCAGATAGTAATAATTTTGCTTTTTAATGTAGCAATAACTTACAATAGTAGCAAGTGATTTTCCATCCACAGATGTGCATTAGGAATAGTTTGACATGTACAAAAGGACTGTTTATTGTGCTAGATCAAAACAGCATATGTGTTGACGTGATTACAATCGTGAAGCTTTGTTATCCTTAGATACCGTATTATTATTATACACTCATTAAGGATAAATAGGAGATCAATCATCTTCTGTTTTAAAAGTGCTGTTGATTTATGATGTGACCTTGGGCTGAGTGGTATTTGTGTATCAACAGCACGCTATAGAAACCTGGCATGTCAGGGTTGAGCTTACTTTGCGCTGTGAATGAGTGTAAGATGGTACTGAACTGGAACAGGCTCTGCTACCACATCTTCTGTCAGTCTGTTAGTTAGGCTTCCATGAGAAAGTTGAATTGATGCTAATATCTTGCCAGTTTTTCCCAACTCCTGTGGGAAAGCAAGCAATCTGCACAGCTTTCCTCACAGTTTTCCTTGCTAAATATTTGATCTTATTATTCTATACTACCTCCCTGCAAAAGGATCAAGCCCCTGTTGACAAAGGAATATGGGCTAAATCACTGCATTGCAGTCCTTTCCTATGACCTTTGTCTTCCTGTGCACATTGCATTACACAACTTTTTAAAGAATTGCTTGAAAGACCAGCTAAAGCTATCTCCTTGTTAATGAACTGAAGAGTATTTTCAGTGGAGGTGACATTTTAGAAGAAGGCTTTTTGACCCTTTCACCTTCTTTGTCACCCACTTTTTTACAGTATTTTGAGTAAGTGGATTATTTCTCTGTTTCCTTTTTTCCCTACTTGGTAAATTGTGGATAAGTCTGGCTTTTGGCAGGTATTTGTAGAAGCTGATTCATGTTTATAAAACTCTGCATAATCAAAGTGGGATAGTTTTTAAACATGCCAACAGTTTAAAGTATTACCTGTTCCAGATTGTGGCTTGCTCTTTCCTTGAGCTTTCTTGACAGTGTTTGGGGCTAAACTATTGCATTTTCAAGTATTTTCAAGTATTATGAACCTGAGGATGTGTTCCTAGCAGTTATACCATATAAGATGTAAAGGAAGCCTGTTCATGGAATTAATGTCTAGAAATACAATTATGCATATCAGATTTGCATCTAGGATAGGTCCCTAAATGTTTGCTTAAATAATCCAGGGCTGTTTATGTTGTAAGTAAAATAAACACATGCATGTGAATGTGTTCTTGGGACAGATATCCAGAAGAGGCAACTGCTCTGCTTTTATTTAATTCTTATGAAGCAGCTCTTCTGTGGCCCTGAGTCTCTCACTGTACACATAAGTAGTATGTCAACTTCTGCCCTCTTCCTTGTTCCTTCGGAGTTAGTTTTCTGCATTGTCTTTGGGCATCTTCCCTTGGATTTGCTTTGGTGACATAAGTATGTACAGGCCTCTGTGGGACTTGGCAACAGAAGTGACTCCAATTGTACGACCAAGGCCTCCAACTGCTTAGTCTAAAGGAAAACAGCTGCTTCATGCAGTATGTGTCAGCATTTAATCAGCTGCAGTAATAGAGAAAGAACCAGGTAAGGTTTGAACCAGTGAAAACAGGATGACGTTCGTTTGCATGAGATGCAGTATCACGCATTTTGCAGAAATTCTTTTTAGTTTGTGTTTCATGAATTGGAAATGAGCAAGCAAGCTGGAGATTTTGCTTGTAAACTTTACAGCTGACAGTATGGAACAGCTACAGAAAATCCAGATGTGTTCTTTGAAAAGTACTGTGCAAGAATTTTCTGATGGAGAAAAGGCACTAATAGTAATGACTTTGAGCGAGGCACTGGTAAGGCTGGTAAGACTGACACTCTATAAGTATAAACTCAGAAAGAGGTGAATATTTCTGTTTAGCCTTATGTTGTGGTTCAAGCCCAGCTGGAAACTCAGAACCACGCAGCTGCTTGCTCACTTTCCCCCTTTCCTCCCCCCTACTCCTGGAGGGATGGGGAGGAGAACTGAAAGAATGTAACTCCCACAGATTATGATAAGAACAGTACAGTAACTAAGGTATAACACAAACCACTGCTGCTACCACCAATAATGATAATGATAAGGGAAATAACAAGGGAAGAGAATACAACCGCTCACCACCCGCTGACCGATACCCAGCCCAACCAAGCAGTAATCTAACCCTTCAAGGTAACTGCCCCCAGTTTATATACTGGGCGTGATGTGTGTAGTATGGAATACCTCTTTGGTCAGTTTGAGTCAGGTGTCCTGTCTCCGCTTCCTCCCGGCTTCTCCTCCTCCGTGGCAGAACATGAGACTCAGAAAGTCCTTGATCAGAGTAAACATTACTGAGCAGCAACTGTGAAAACATGGGTGTTATCAGCGCTGTTCCCAGGCTGAAAGTCAAAAACACAGCAGTACTCCAGCGACTAAGAAGGAGAAAAATGACTGCTACTGCTGAACCCAGGACACCATAAAAAGGCAGAGAATTGATAAAAAGCTTCCATATGAATAAGCTATGTGACTAGAAGTCAAGGAAAGGGAAGAGCCATAAATACTAAAGGGCAATAGAGGCGTAATGTTAAGAGATTGGGCTTCAATATTTACAGAATGGACACCTTAAATTAGCTTTTAGGTGCCAGCACAGTAAGACTGTGGAAAACCAGTGGGATTCAGTGGGATCAACGAGGGAAAAAACAGACCAAGAATTTTTAGACGAAGTTTGCTGTATGTATGAAAAGCTTGATGCATGCTTGTGTCTGCGTTAAATGAACTGAACTGACCAGTTAGTTCTTTCTCTCCCATGTTCTAATGGACGGATTGTGCTCACACCTGCCTATGTCAAAGCTTCTATACAGGTAGGAAAGTCTTTGCTGCTCTAGAGTTTTCTAAAATGTACCATTTACTTCATGTTGCAGCTACAGAATTATTGGCAGATGACCAGTGTGTGATAAAACTGTTAAAGGGCTTATGCTTCAAGCATTTGGGCAAGATCTCGGAAGCAGAAGACCATTTTAATTACATCTACTTAAAGTAAGTTCTCATACCTGGCATATGGGAGGGCTCTTGAATTACTCAATAACTATTCATTTCAAGTAAGAGGAGATGCAACTGTGAGATAACTAGAAAAGAAAGGACTGCAGTATCTGTCATAATTATTTTAGTTGTTTGGATATCAAGGAATCACAATTGCCAGCATTTTTAGCCAAGTATGGAAGAGGGATTTGAAGATCTGCTCTCTTTACGGAGACTTTTTCTTCTCTATTGGGAGACTATAGGTACATTAAATATTTGAGATAACACTTCCCTTTTTTACCCCTTTCCCCTTAGTAGTCATGAAGAAGCTATCTCCAAAAAGCCAAATGAAGTCTGCAGAGATAGGTGGCAGCATGATTATACTTGAAACATCTATACATCAATAGATTCTCTTTTTGTCAGTTCACATGGACATTGTCATCCTTTCTAATACTTCACTGATAATGAAGGCAGTGTTTTGTGATCCTGAAAAATAATGGACTGTGTAGGGATGGTTATGTAAAATACACATTTAATCACTTGGAAGGTAGCTCTGGATAGAAAACATGGCAAGTGTTGTAATAGAGATTGATTGCTCTTTCTGATCTTAGCTAATGTCTATGTATTTGTTTGGTGCTGTTAAATGAGGGAAGCAATTTATCTTTTCCAAATCATGAGGCTATTTCTTTTCCAATGCAGTGAGAAGAAGATAAAATATGACCATTATCTAATTCCAAATGCCTTGCTGGAGCTGGCAATACTGTACCTAGACCAGGATAGAAGAGAAGAAGCAATAAAACTACTGGAAAGAGCAAAGTAAGCAAGTGAAAAGCCTGTACTGATGTCTGACGGGTCAGTATGGTATTTTAGTGGTTAGTGGGAAGGAGAAGTGTTTCATTAGTGTCATGTTAACTCATTGTTTCATTTTTTCAATGGAAGCATTAATGCCTTAGGTTTGCTTTGGACCTTTCTAGTGGTAAACCTTAGCTGATCACTCTGCCTGTGACTTACCTGTCCATTTTGATAAGAGTAGAAAACTTGTAAAGATGCTACTAGGAATCATAGAATCGTAGAATCATAGAATAGTTAAGGTTGGAAAGGACCTTAAGATCATCTAGTTCCAATCCCCCCTGCCATAATCCATGTCTAACAAAATGTAATAATCTTTATTTATTTATTCATAAAAGATGTATTAAATTACATCAAAGCTCTGTGTTATGGCTAAACCAATATTACTCAAATTGAGAGCTTGCTTTGCTGGTTTCTTTCCTTGATGAAATACATTTAAGATAATGCTTCAGGTTGCATTTAGTATCTTTGTATCCTTTCACCCGCAACTGAATGGCAACTGAAACACCTGCTTTCCTGGTTTGTGTGATTGATTTTTCTATCAAAGTGGGTTTATCAGGAGTGGCTGGACTTGATCATGTATGTTCTTTATTAGAAAATTAACAAAATATGGAGTTTGCCCTTTCTGAGACTCTACTTCTCTGCTGAGTCAAAATTTTGTGGAAGGGAAGAGGAAGAAGAGGAGGGAATCCAAGCCAAACAAACCCTCACCCTCTTCAGTCATTCTGCACCATGGCGGTTCACCTCTGCCTGGATCCTGAATGAGTCCAGATGTCTGCATCTTTCCAAGTGCAGTCACACTGGTCACCGCCGCAGGTGTGAGCAGCTACAAAACCGATGTCTGGCCCCAAGTTTCAGAGGGGTCACATTGAGTTTTTGTGTTGAGCTTTTGTCCAAGTCAATCCACTGTGCAAAGCAGAATGGGGAAATCAGCCTGCCAAAGACTATGCCAAAAGCCTGTCAACACAAATTAAAATACTACAATTCTTAATCTCCCATGCTTGTGAGCCTGCTTCTCTGTGGACTCCTGGAAGATATTAAGAAGAGCAAAAATTGCATTAGCAAAACGCAATGGAAAGTGTTTCAGTTGGTTTCACATTCCTCAAAGCATGCGTCTCCTCCATCCCCACTTCCTTTGTTTGAATCTCCCTTAAGAAGAGACCTAGAAACTAATGATGCAAAGCTTCTCATTCCATCTGGTATTTGTGTCGCTTGCTGCTCATCCATTGCACTTCTCTCCTGACAGCGCTGTGTGGCTGAAGCCACAGGCTCCTCAAGGGAAGGTGTTTGGCTTAAAGCAAGCACCAGTAGACAGCAGCTCTTAAACATTTGTTACCCAGCTTATGAGAAGCAAACACTCAGACTTGCTGTGCTCAAAGAACTCCTGGAAACTGTAACGATCTGCAGAAAAAGAAGTAAACCAAGCCACCACAGACACCATCTCCTTTTCTGTCAGCCATAAACAACAGCGCAGTCCTCGCATCTCCATCTGTACCTGTTCCACTGCGTGGAAATGCTGAGGTGTTAAGAGCGTTCAGCTGCAAATGCTGAGTGTCTTGGAAGCCACTAGAGGGAGAACGTGTTGTCTGTGGCGGGTTTCAGGGCTTGCAATTAATTAGGTTTGCAGAATTAGGTTTGCAATTGGCAGGAGTGCAGTTGAGCACTTGGCTTGTGCATGACGCTTGATTTGCTTGACCTAAATCCACATTCTGCTTCTGGCTTGAATGTTTCAGCTCTGGGAGAAGGAGTGGAATGAGATGATAAACAGTTTTGGCTTGGTCGTGCATGGAAATAATTCTGTTTGTATAAATGCAAGCTACAAGCAAGAATATCAGCCTACTGGTGAGAGATGCAGTATCTGAGTGACAGATTCTGCTTAATTTAAACAAAAAGCTCCAAAGGGTTTCTATCAGCATACAGCAGAGCCCAGTCACCTCCTGCTGTCAGTCAGCCTCTTGGGTGTTGCATACATGAAATTATAAGCTGGTGTAGGATGGGTGTGGAATTCCTTGTTTTCCCAAAGAGTGCTGTAGTGACATATACTGTGCTTCCATGCTTGATTTGAATTACAAATGCTGAACTGAAATGCTTTTAAGGTATACAGACTGTTCAATACTTCATGTTACGTTTCTGGGAGGATGACAAATACCATCTGAAAGAAAATTACCTTTTTGGTGTTTGGATTCTGTATCCATCCTGCAGGAGCTGACATGTTAATTCCTATTAAGTAGGATCTGCACTTTCTATGTGGTCCTAGGGGCAAGTTTCCTTTCTTTATATAAGCTGTTCCATGAAAATACAGAGTCTGTAACTCTTTCTATCATGACATCTCTACTGGAGGCTGTGGGCAGGTGACAATGCTGAGTCAGCCGCTAGATGTTTGCGGGGGAAGTCCTGCCAGTCTTTCCCTGGGCTGGTGAATTGTTCATTGGAAGCTGATACAGAGTCTCGTGTGTGCCCACTTTCTCTTTCCAAGCTTCTGTTGCAGCAAATTGTCTGGCCTTGTTTCCTACACACACTGTTGATAACCATAGGATGGAGATGGGCTTTTTCCCTTCTTCTGGTTCAGGATGGCTTCTCTCATTCTTTCTATTCCCCTCCCTTCCCTTCTTTATTTCCTTGCAATGTATGTGCTGAATTAAGATTAATCTTATTAATATGACCTTTAAAACCCTGAAAATGTTTGTATTTAAATTTGTCAGTTGTACTTTGGGGGGGAGAAATCTGATTTCTGAATGTAAACTAAGTAGATGTTATAGATGTTTACTGAGGGCTCGGTATTTTGATTGAGTGGACCAGATTCAATCTCTTATTAAGCTATATTTCTCTGGTAATTGCCAGACAGTGGAACGACAAATAAAGGACAAAGAGCTGCATTGTTTGGCTAGGAACACATGCCTTGTATCTTAGAGTGGGCAACAAAGGAGCTTGTGAAGAACAGCTTTTCTGCTGTCTGCACTTGCTTTGCTTAGCACAATAATAGAAAGATAGCTTGAAAAATGTTTTAAAAAATATATATTCATGAGAGTGGATCTGCTTTCGTTTTAGACAAAACTACAAGAATTACTCCATGGAAACAAGAACACATTTCAGGATTCAAGCTGCTCTGCACCAAGCCAAATCTCCCCCGGAAAACGGAACGCACTCGGAAGCCTCGGCAGTGTCGTAACTTTTCCTCCGTTGATGTCCTGTTTGTTGCAAACTTCGGTGCAGAAAATTACTGACACTTTAGAATAATTTTTTCCTTCTCTTTCAAGTCAGTGAGAAACCAAATAATTGAAAATCTTCAAGGTGATGCATAGAACATTAATCTAGTGTAAGAACATGGCAAAGACCCCTTCCCAAACCAACCGTAACCCTGAAAAGGAGTGCTTTTCCAACAGTGGCTTTTTGAATCCTTACCTCTGTGTAATTCATTTTTCAGTCATGTGTGCCTTTTTCTTGCATTCACAGCATTTACTGAGCAAGCTGTCAGGTAAAGGGGAACAACTGGTCAAAAGCAAACAACCAAGTGTTAAAATTCACTGGTTTAATCTCAGTTATCTATAAAGGTTGGTTTGAATTCACACTGCTCGCAATTGAGAAGGAAGCATCATGTTTTCCAAGTACCTACTTAGTTGAAAGGGTGTAAGAAAATCTTGGTGCACAAGAAACGCAGCTCTGAATCCAGAGCGTTTCTACTTGTGCATGGAAAGCTTCTCTTTACCTACTTTCACCAGTCATGTTTTTGCCTCTGTAGGAAACTTGCTAGTGAAATACTGGTCTCCCTTTTGCAAGTGTCTTGACTTCCTCTTTAATTTGGTTTTCATGTCAAGTCTGCTTCTTGTGGTGACTGAATGATTTAGTGAGGAGTATAAAACTGCATCACCTCTTTGACAAGGTAAAAAATGGGAGGTCCTTAGGAAGCCATTTTTTCAGCAGAAAGGACACGATGTGAGGTTTCTATCAAGTCTAAAGCACAAGGCTTTGGAGATCATTTAGGAAATGGCGATGTTGCACTGGCTGTACAGGAACAGGAGTTACTGCGACAGCCAGTTCCTTCTGAAAATGATTGTTCTGAGGTTTGCCCAACTTGAGCTGTCCATGCTTAAAGAGACTGCATGGCCATCTTTCCTGTGGTAAGAAACTGGGGTTGGAGCAGGCTCCCTTGGCACAGTGCTCTGCTTTTCTCAAAGGAGAGCCTCTTTGCTCTTTATTGATCTTTTGGGGGGATTTCTGTGTAGGGGGCTTTGGGAATAGAGCAGTGAGCTGGGTCTGCTTCCCAGTGCTGACTGCTGTAGAGCTGCTGCTTTTCTGCTAAACTGGTGTAGTCAGATGTGATAGGTAACATTTGACTCATATTTACTGTTTTCCAGGCTAGCTCCGTGTTTGTATGCCTGCAGGTTATTGGGGGCTCACTTCTACCTCCCTCTTGAAAGAGCTTCTTCCCCATGACCCATTCTTATATGTGGAGATGGGAGGTCTTCTGACAGCCCTTTTTTCTCCAGTGGAGACGTTTGTCAGGAAGATTCCTGTCTATGTACCTCACAGTGAATATTCTTTCTAAAGTGATTGTTCCCAGCAGAAAATTGACAGTTTATAGCTCTGCTTTTACTTCCTCTGGGGAAATGATATTGTTTTATAATTGCAAATTAATATGCAAGGAGAGAGAAGCACCTATCCCTCAGCATGGAGAACTTGCATTGTCTTAAAAATAGACACCCTTTATAAAAATCATTCAAGGTAAAAATCAAAGCTGAGAAATGCGTTTTTTAAGATTATTTTCTCGGAGAAATTCAGTTCAGATAAATTTCTCAATGCAGATGAAATTCAGTATAAAGTTATGCTATTTACATACTGCACATCCACACTCAACTGTAAAAAATCCAGTCATTCTTTGTATAGAATAAAGAAGATTCTTGTTCTATTTCATGCATATAAGGCCTCTTCTTCCAGTTGTGTCCTTTTCAACTGTTTGGGCAGTCTTAACATCTTTTAAGCAAGCAATGCCATAAAAATCAGCATAAATTATGCTTTGGAGAAAGTTAACAATCCCTCTGACTGTAGATTCGTCTCTCAAGGCCACTGAAACGGCCTCTGAAATGTCACTCACAACCGAGTTTCGCCTGATGTTAGATACAGTGCACAAAGGATGTACTGTGCAGTGTGCAGTCAGCTTCCCTGGTGCTTTGCAGCAATGCAAACACTAAGACTTTCATGGTCATCTTTGGTCAAGCCAAACACAATCATGGACCTGATCTCCAGCTTCAGCTGAGGACTTTGTAATCAGCCAGGATCAAGTAGTCATGCTTTCACTCTTTTGAGTTCCCAGACAATAGGAAATAGTCACCTTCCTCATGCAGCAACAAAGATGTATGGACTGTACTATGCTGAAGTCATGACTGGAAAATGCTAAAGGATGAATGGGAGGTCTGGTACATTGTTGCTGTATTTGTTTTTCAGTGTTACATTTTGAATTGCCCACCATCACTCTTTGTTCATCAGTGTACTTCTTCATATTGATGCTCTTCCATGGCAGGGATCAAAACCTCAGTGGTGTCAGTCTGGGCCTGTTTTTCTGTACTGTGATTGCTTTTCTATAGCTTTTCCTGAAGCTTCAGCATTCTGCCTGAAGCAGCTCTCCAGAATGGTAAATTGCTTCATCAGTCTGAGTCCCAGTTCAGTCAATTAGGGGAAGCCCTGTTGGTGCATGTTCTCAAACAGCTTCAGCATCTCAGTATATTCACCTACCCATAAGATAGCAGATACTCCGATGGAAATCACAAATCAAGGACTTTCAGCATGGCCTGAGATTCAGGAAACGTAAGTGCTGCTTCAGATGGGTATAGTCAACACCTCATTTGCAGAAAGAGCACTTCCTTCTGCTTTCAAACATTGAATTGTTTACTAATGCTAGAGAAACCCACTGCGTGTAGGAAGCATTGGCTAATGATTGCTGGTATCAACTCTTCTCAGTCCTCAGCAAAGCCAGAGAAGTTAATCAAAGGCAAACTACTAACTCATACAGCAGAAAATAGGTGTCTGCATTTGGTAGGACCTTTACTGTAAAACTTATAAACTGTAATTCTTTATCCCTGTTTCCTGTATGTCTGCAGCAATTGCCATCATGCCCCATGTGATATCACATCATCTGGAAGTGGTAATGGCCAGGAAGGGAAAAGCACTAAAATGAGCATCACTTTTTATCATCAGATCTGATACATGGAATCTATGTATGTATGGTGTCTCATGAAACTGGAGGGAGGAGGTGAGCTGGAAAGCCAGTGGCTTTATGCTGAGGTCTGACAAGGTGTAATTACATCAATACCTAGCTCCTGTAAGTAACACTAGATAAGACGCTGGGTGAAGAATAGTGGGCTGAAGCTGAACCTGGTCACAGGCCTTGATGATCAGAAGAGATTTTAATTAAGTCACAAACATAATGGGAAACACCCACTTCTGATGGCTCAAGTAAAGCAGCAGCATAGGAGCACACTCTGATTTGTTACTGATAGGCAGCTCTGTTGCGATCTGCAATTAATGCATTGTCATGGATGATTAGTCTAAATACTGTCTCGTTCTGAGAGTGCCTTGGGTTGTTTGCAGTGAGACAGCATTCAAAACTTGGCTTAGGAAGCTTTGCCTGTTGTAAAATACAGTAGCACTGAACAAGACCATATCAATTATTTCCTCCCATTTCACACTGGTTTTGGCATTAAATTCTATATTGAGTGCCTTAGTATTTCCAGTTGATCTCTTGCCTGCGTCCAAGACTACTGGGGTGACAGCTTTGACAGCTTGCATGTCTCCAGCCCAGCAGAAGCATCAAGTCATGCTCCTCCGTGTGAAACAAGGCTTTCCTAGAGGTCAGTCCCAGAATGCAAAAACACTGCCAGGAGTTTAAATACAACACCCTCAGCCTTCAGTTCCACCTGCGAGGTGCATATCTTTGTCTTCTCAAGCATAAGAACAGAGCAGCAAAGCTAACGTATATGAAATGACCAAAACAATGCGTTCCACGTGGTTCCTCCTTTGGGAGGAAGAAGAGAAGATAAAGAGGTGAGTCATGCTGCTGTGCCGGAAAATGGTTAATGGTTGGAAACGTCACTGATGAAGGAGATTGGAAAACCTGAACAGCCTGGAAATGAGCTTGCTGCTTTTCTCATTACGTTCTGCAAATACCTTTTTGTGATGGATCCTGTGCAAAGCGTGTATTGGCAAGTATTTTAATGGAATGATTTATCATCATAGAGTATTTTTTGCAGATGCTACCTAGGCTTGCTTTGGGTGTCTGAAAAAGAGAACAAATACTTCATTTCAGAAACATGCCCAGTCAATGCCTGCCTCCAGGATTTATGAACAGCGAGGGAGCTAATAAATACCTGCACTGGGGTGAAATTCTGCATGGTGTTTGCTCCAAATCCAGCAATGTTTTGTAGGACTGAGCTGTGCTCCATTATTTGGGGGTGTTTTTTTTAATCTCTGGGCCTGCTTACTTGTGTTGCTGGCTAAACACAGGCAAATGCTTACTCGGAATTGTCCATTGCATTGAATTCTACTTGCTTTACCTCTTGACTCTTTTACAGAAAGAATACAAAACAGCAGTAACATACACCCCATGGGCTGCTTTATATCATAAAATTAAGCAGTGTTTCTCTCATGTTCATCAGGTACAGGTCTGGCTGAAAGCAGTGTAGCAATGTGGTGAGATTAGTAGAAGCTGTGATATCACGGACAGTTTTCATCTCTCACTGTTCTTTCATCCTGCAGCACACAGAGCATGGAGGTAAGGAACAACTTGGCACAGGAGCTGAGTCTGATGTTTGCAAAGCTGGAGCCACAGGGGTCGTGCTTGCTGTTGGTAGTCACAGATGCAGTTCTAGGTGCTGAGCTGGTGTTTTGTTTGTGACTGTGGTGCTTTTCTGGGTGTTTTGGTAAAGGTGGTGGTGTGAGATGGCTGAAAACTGCCTCTGCTATCCATAGGTGCAGATGGGAACTTCATCCCTGCGGTTGGCAGAGTTCGGTAGATCATTCCAGGGAGGTGAAGCAACATTAGCTCTAGAAGATACAGGTCATGTTCAAGGTCATCTTCACTTGGGTATGCTGCTGTCATCACTGTCAAGGTCACACAGCCTCTGGTGGGCAGCTGCAAGGTTTTTTTAGAAGCAGGCAGCTGAGCGTTAGTTTTGGTATGTAAGAGTGTCACAGAATTCCAGGTTGGATCCTTGAGGATCAGCGGGTCCAACCCTTCTTGGCAAAAGCACAGTCTACACAAAGATGCTCCAGCTCCCTCTCCAGCTGAATCTTTATCCAGTGTTGGGGAATCCACCACTTCCCTGGGGAGATTACTCAGTGGCTGATTGTTCTCATTGTGAGAAACTTGTTTTGGCTGTCACTCTTGTGGCTCTGGATTCCGGGGTCCAGGTCAGGTTTCCCAGGTTCTGTGGTGCTGGGCTCATCACTGATGCAAGTAATTATTTGTATTACTAAGGAAGAGCAGGGATCTTACACATACATGTCTATTGCCAGCCAGTGATCTGTCACTCACACATACATTGAAGTATATACACAGAAAAAGCCTACATATGTATGCATACTCACCCACGCAGTAACAGCCTCCATAGCTGAAGCTTTTTGAAGTTACCAGACCTGTTTGAACTATTAAATTCAGTACTTTAAAGAAAAAATGACTTTCCTTAAAATAACCCAAAGCTTTGGCACCTCTTCAGCTACTGGCTGAGGGAACTGCAGGCAGCTGGAGGGCCTTCACAGCTGGTTTGCTGTGGGATCCTAAAGAATACAGCAGGATACAGAGTTCTGCAAGGTGAAATCCCAAAACAGAGGCAGTGTAGCAGAGCCCTTCTGTTAGGTCAGCTCACCAGAAAGCAGGCTGAGGCTGCTGAACTCAGGGAGCATTGGGCAGCTTTTACCCTGGAGTAGCCAAGCTGTGTCTCAGGCACAGTGCTTGGGATGGCACCATCCTGCCGAGGGAACGCAGGTTTGGATTGATTCATTTTTCCCCCTTTAGTTTTTGCCTTGTCTCTCCCTCAATCTTTTCGCTCAGTGTGAGTTCCTGATTAGACAGGCAGCTACCACTGATGTGGCAGAAGGGCAGGGACAAGATGCTAAAAAGGTGGAAGTTTATCCGTCCTTCAGCAGTGAGAACCATGGCAGAAGTGCCTCCAGGGAGCAAAAGCAGGGCTTGTGCCTCCAGGAAGGATATGGCCAGGGTGTGTGTAATACTGCAGTGAAGTGGACATTTACTGTTGTGTGCAGAGGTGTTGAAACGCCTCATTTGAAACAAAGACAAGTATCTTCTAGGGGTCTGGTGCTGTAAAAAGTAAGTTCATGAAGTTACTGCTACCAGTGTTGTTTGTAGAGGGGCTGGATCCCCCTTGCTGAGTAAGGACTGTGCTGTTAGAAACATGTGTAGGCATTTTCACAAAGCCTTTTTTCATCCTAGATTCTTCTCTGCACCTTTTGCTTAGCAAAAGTGTCACTGCAGAGTGGATGCTGTAAGGAATCGGTTGCATGCAACTGGAGTTATTTCTTCTGCTTAAATCAAAAAGCATGTTTAGACCTTTCTTTCTATCAAAAGGCATTAACTCTGCATTTCATACCAGGAGTTCTAAAGCCCCTAACTCTTATCCCAGAACGGCTTTAAGTGCAAGATAATCTGCAAAGGGTAGTTAGCATAAATTACATTCTTCAAAGTTAAATGCTATATAAAAGTTAATCCTTGAAGCTAATTTTTCTTTGGCGTATCAAGGGAAGAAGGGTTCTTCTGAACAGATTTTAATTCATGTTTTCTATAGGTTTATCAACTAGTATGTGTGTTCCTAATGAAAACATGGTGTCTGTAATAAACCGCATCTGTAATCAACTAGCATCCCCTTCATTTCTAAATCCATTTTAATCCAGGATTTAGCTGAGGAGAGCCTGTGCACGTTTGCTTTCAGCCATCTCATCATTGATTTAACTGACGGTGACTCAGAAGAATGTTCATCTTTACCACGCTTGCACAAGGACAGGAAATGTCAAAGTCTTGAAGCTGTGGCAACCTCAGCTCAGGTATTTCCTAATCCCTCAGCCTAGAACCATTTGCTTCTACCACTGCAACACCAGGCCTGTCAGCCTTCCAAACACAGCACTGTTTTCAGCCCTGGGGAGCTGCACAACAGCAGGAACTTTTAAAAGCTGCAGTGGTTCAAGCACTCCTACACTACAGCTCTGCACAAAGAAATTCTCTGGGCTTTTCTTCTTGCTGATGTACAGATTTGATGATTCCTCCCAGATTTACATAACGAACTGGCAACAAGAAGTAAGGATTATCAGCCTCAGATGTAGAATGATTGAAGTGGTAATTCCAGGAGCCTGTGAGAATTTCTAAGCCTAAAGGTCTTTATAAAATTGAGTACTCATGATTTGTCACTGCATCTGTCCTGCCTCAGATTGTGGGAATTCTGTTTCCTTATGTCTGTGAGACAAAATCCATTTCCTACTCTAACCTGCAATTGTAGTGTAACAGTTTCTCTGCTGTGCAAGCATCTCAGGTGTTGATGATGCCCTTAGTCCCTATCTGCTGTTTTTGTGGCAGCTTTTTGCCTTTAAATGGCAGAGCAGGTTGCTATGAGAGGCTGCAGTGTCTGGCAATGACAAGGGAGGGGCGTGTGGATTTACACACTCCATCTCTCCTGCATCCTTGCCTGAAGTGCCAGAGGACTGACCCCATTGCTGGGCCTGGGCCAGGGTTGTTTTGCCAGTTACAGGTCTAAAGCACAACCAACGTTATTACACTGTTTTCATCATCCTGCACAGCCCTTATGAAATACTTTAAAGCAGCTTCTTTTGATGACTGCCAATGCACCTACAAACTTGGTTACTTTCAGTAGCTGTAAAGGGGTTTTGCTTGTTTTCTTCAAACTGCTGTGCAGATCCTTCACTGTGGGCCTGCCCACCATGGCACACATGGCCCTGGGTTAAGAGGGGTTATGGCTGAACAGGCCCAATGAGTCAGAGCTGTGGTAGGCTTTGGTTCAGAGACAGCTGTGCTGTAAATGGACTGTCTAATGTGTTTGAAGTATAAGCAATTTATTAGGCACCTCTGAGACAAGAGACAAATATCTTCATCTTACAGATGGTGGAGTTAGTTAATACGCAAGATCTGCTTTCACAACTGGAGCTCAAATTCAGATTGCACATTATTTTTGCATTCAATTCAGATCGATTGCTTTTTTTGTATTAGAAACCATCCAGAAGAGCATTCACCTAAAAACTTGAAAAAGTCATTTTGATTTGTTATATTTACACATTTGCTTTAAGCTAAAATTTGAACCTTTTGGAATGTTTTTGTGTACTCACCTCTCGTTTCAGCCCTCACCCCTTTCTGCTGTTTAACAAGTATTTTAATAGGAGTAATTTTTCCCTTAGCCCAGTGAGTAGGTCAGTGTTAAAAGTTCAACTTAACAAAGTGCCTAGAAAAGCATTCAGCTCAGTAACTGGTCACTTCATATTTCATCCCAATCTTTCTTAACCAAGTCTTGTAATAAATAAAGACTAATACCAACATGCCAAGGCTGTTTTTTCAAGTTGTTCATTTGCCAGTTTTAACAAGAGAAAGAAATGAATACTTTATGTGGACATTATTTTACCAAAACAAAAGAAACCAAACCCCCAAGAACAGACAAAAAAGGAGGACACAAAGGAACACACACGGAATGATGAAAAGGAACAATGATATTGCACAACTTCAGGTCTTTCTTCCCGGATTTTGATCCATGTAATTAGGTACGTATAGATCCAGCAAAAAACTTGTGTCCAGATACATGTGTAGCAATATGAGTGAATCTACAACTGCAGACTGCTTTCAGTTCCTTCTGACTGCTACTTGGAGTTCTTCGCTAAGAGCGGGTTCCTGCAGGAGTAATAAATAAACCAACATGTTGACTCTGCATGTTGCTGACCAACCCTTCAAAAGTCATCCACAATGTGTACAACTCTCCTACGTTGAAAATACACTGAGTCTTCAAAGGATTTGAGCCTTTAAACACAACTTGTTTGTTATACATAGTTTGAGTATTTGATTTCTTGTGGTTAACTTGAGACTGCATTTCATTTTGCAAGGCCAGGACTTCTCAATGCATCAGCGTTGTGGTGAATGTGTAAGAGTCACAGTAAAGTACATTAAGGGGGGAAATAAAAGCAAAAACCCAAACCATGCTAACTGAAAGAAAGGCCTTTACAGCCACAACCTTTGCTGGACCATCTCTTAGCAAGCACATACTGTTTGCTACAGAAATTAGCTAATGGTGTCGTGGCCATAGCAGCACTGGCTTCCCCCTCAACTGCTTGCAGACAGTCTGTGCTCATAGAAACTGTGCATTTACATGCAGAACAAACTATGTTTTTCTCATATCTGATTTCATACCTGTTTGGTGGATTGATGTGTCAGCCAGCAGGGCTTAACAGATACATTTCATACAGGAGACTGAGATACAGTATGTTTATTCTTAACTTCCTAAGAACTACAAGAACGAGAGATGCAGTATCCATTTGCTATAATCCAAGACAACCATTTTTAGGAAGAAAAAAGGTAAAGTGATCAATGCTAACACTACACTAGCTCCAATTTTATGTCTCTTTTTCTCTCAGTCATGATAACTATTTATTGCCCACCTGGCCCACTTTTAATCTGAGCAAGTTAAAGGTGACATTAGACTTTAACGCCTGTTGTTTCATCAGACCTGAAGCAAATGATAAACAACATGAAACCATAATTTCACTGTAGGCCTTGTTTCATATCTTCATATTCCACCTCACTTGTAGAAAAGGGATAATGCATCTCAGTTTCCTTACAAGCTAGGAGATCACTTTGAAGTCTGCATATTCCTAACTGCAAACAAAATATAGCACTTTTAACAGGTTATAAATAAACTGGTTTTCAAGCGTAGAGCCAGCCCAACAATAACAATATACTATTAAAAAGACCTAAGGCAATGAATTCCATCTCCAATGGAGGGAAAAAAAGGGGAAAGAAAAAGAACTGTGCAAACAAGCTTAAACCTATCTCTTTGTGCCAGTGTTATAAAATGTAGATTTCAATAAAGCCTTGACCCAAATGCCAGGACTTGTGAAAAGAATCAGAACAAAACTGGTTACTTTATTTAGGAAAAAAATACTCTTATCTCGCTGCTAATAAAATTGGATACACGGAGTTTAAACATTTACAGTTGCTGTAACACTTTACACAATTCCTATATACGGGTGTAAGAACAAACATTAAAAGACAATGGTGGGTCAAGGCTTTACATTAAAAATAACAACCTACTTCTCTATAGTCTCTAAAATACTATGTTTTTTTCCAATATCTGCAGCCATTCAGGAATATTTTTTATTTCTTTATTAGGAAATGTATACTTTGTGCATGATCTTAATTCCTAATTCCTGGCTCTTTGGGCTGAATGACAAAAGGATCAAACCCCTTAAAGTGGATGGTCTCCTTGAAGGTTCAGTGGAGAAACCCTGGCTCAGTTAGTCTCGTACGATGAAAGCAGTGCTGCATCCACTGGCTCCATGCAGGATGGACAGGTAAAGGATCTCATCAACCAGTCATCTATACAGTGCAGGTGGTAAATGTGCATGCACGGCAGAAATCGGATAGGGTCCCCATAAACAAAGTCCATCATACAAATGACACATCTGGGGGAAAGAAAAATCATAACAATATTTAAACTTCTGTTACCACACTGGAAATGAAGAGTGGTGTAATATTTACTCCTAGATATGTCTGGGTCAAACAAACCTTTAGTATTTGTAGATACTATGAGGAGTTCTTAGCTCTTGTCAGTGCTGGCCCCACCAAGCACTAGAGGGATTTTGGCATTCGAGTATACATGCCCCTGGTTACAACATTAATGAGGGCAGGAAGCCTTCTATAGGCAAGGTGGGGGCAGCTCAGAAGAGTGCATAGAATCATAGAACAGTTTGAGTTGGAAAGGACCTTAAGATCATCCACTTCCAACCCCACTGCCATGGGCAGGCACACCTCACACTAAACCATGTCACCCGAGGCTATGTCCGACCCGGCCTTGAACACTGCCAGTGATGGAGCATTCACAACTTCCCTGGGCAACCCATTCCAGTGCCTCACCACCCTTACAGTAAAGAATTTCTTCCTCATATCCAATCTAAACTTCCCCTCTTTAAGTTTTAACCTGTTACCCTTGTCTTCTCCCCAGCATCCCTATAGGCTCCCTTCAGGTACTGGAAGGCTGCTATGAGGTCTCCATGCAGCCTTCTCTTCTCCAGGCTTAACAGCCCCATCTTTCTCAGTCTGTCTTCATACAGGAGGTGCTCCAGTCCCCTGATCATCCTCGTAAACTCCTCTGCACTTGTTCCAACAGTTCCATATCCTTTTTGTGTTGAGGACACCAGAACTGCACACAATACTCCATTTGGACCACTTCCCTCCACCTGCTGGTCACACTCCTTTTGATGCAGCCCAGGATACAGTTGGTTCTCTGGGCTGTAAGTGCACAGTGCCAGCTCATGTTCATTTTCTCATTGACCAACACCCCCAAGTCCTTCTCCTCAGGGCTGCTCTGAATCTTTTCCCTGCCCAACCTGTAGCTGTGCCTGGGATTGCTCTGACCCAGGTGTAGGACCTTGCACTTGGCATGGTTAAACTTCATCAGTTGGCATCAGCCCACCTCACAAGCGTGTCAAGGTCCCTCTGGATGGCATTCCTTCCCTCCAGCGTATCAACTGAACCACACAGCTTGGTGTCATCAGCAAACTTGCTGAGAGCACACTCAATCCCACTGTCCATATCACTGACAAAGATGTTGAACAAGACCGGCCCCAACACCTATCCCTGATGGACAGCACTCGTTACTGGTCTCCAGCTGGACATTGAGCCATTGAGCACAACTCTTTGCATGCGGCCATCCAGCCAGTTCTTTATCCACCAAGTGTTCCTATCAAATTGATGTCTCTCCAACTTAGAGACAAGGATGACATGTGGGACAGTATCAAACACTTTGCACAAGTCCAGGTAGATGACATCAACTGCTCTACCCCTGTCCATCAGTTCTGTAGCCCCATCATAGAAGGACACCAAATTGGTCAGGCAGGAAGACTGCATAAGATTAGAAATGGTAAAAGGGAGCCACAGAGTTGAGGAAGTAACATAAAATTATTTCATTAAGAGAGAATAAAGAGGGAGAAAATCCTATAGGGGCACAAATTACGTTTGGGAAAGTTTCACCTGTAACATGAAAACAAGGGAGGATAAAGGAAGGAACCTTCTGCATAGCCCTTTTTTTCCCCCAGAAAGCTACATCAAATTGCAGTCTCTTAAAATAAGGCAAAACCAGGAGGACACGATCAGGGTCCCCAGGGCAGTACCATAAGCCAGCACACCAGCCACGAGTTCAGTTTCTGTAACTTACTCTCTGATCTTCTTCTCGGAGCCGTCTCTTCCAGGATCATAGACTCCTTTAGGTAGATGCTGAATAAGGCCTATCCTCTGCGCTATTCTGATTTGTTCCTCTTCTGTCAGCTGTGTTGCTAGCCGAGTCTGGCTGGGAGTTGGGTGATAAACAGGAACGGGGACTTGCTCCTAAAATTAGAAGATTCCCGTTAAACAAACCACAGAGGCATTCCTAGCAGTTCATAGCACAGCTTAGTCTTACAGATGTCTGTAGGATCTCCCACTCCAACTGGGCAATTTGGGGCTATAATTACACTGAGAATGGGGTAAAAAATTTGAGGCCAGTGTGTTGAGCAAGGAGCTGTTTGCAGTTCCCTGCAAAAGCTCTTTATCTCCAGGAATTAAAATGAATGTACAACAAATGTTACATGACAGAGGGCACATAAACCTTCCAAGTACCTGGTGAACTGCAAGATACTGACCGAGCAACATCATGGCTCAGGAAGAGCCACCGGTGTTTGTTTGCAACAAAAAGTAGACTTTCCATTCTGGAACAGTGACTTGCAAAGAGGACAGTGCCTGTTCTTAAGAGTCTTGGACAGAAAGGTTCCATTGGTTCTGTAGCAACTGCAATGTATGTGAAGTGTTCTGGGCCACACAACCAGAACCACAGGTTTAATTCTTTTGTGTTTATGTCACCTGGACAATAAGAAAAGCTTAAGTACTCCGAGTTTTACATTTGTTCTCATACATTAATACAAGCTCTCCCAAGCTGAACTTCAACTGCTGTTACATTTAAAAGTCCATTCTTCCCAAACAAAAATAAGCAACATACAGGTATTATGCAGTCCTTCCTCTGCCATGTTCTCAGAAGCTTCTTTTGATATTAACAAGCTTTACATTAGATACTTTCACTAACAGTTACATTAACATGGTATTTATTTTACTTCCTTTTAAGGCAAACTTTTTTGGACATAAATACCAGTTTTGAGCAGGATGTACTATTACGACAGTATTGGCCAGTATCCATAAATCTATGGTTATAGGGAGACAATTTCTTGCAATAGGCCTGTTTTAACCATAGTTCTTAAAACAGCAGAAAAAATCAACTTATTACTGCATTCTGAAAATAACCCTGGTGCATTGGAGACACAACGACATCGATTCCACTGTCTGAAAAATGCAGAAGTAGATGTTTCAGAGGACACTGCTGCAAAACAAGAGTGCAGGGGTGCGTGCAGCTGCGCTGCAGGAACTGCCAATGCAGCACACATCAACTCCAACAAAGTTCTCGTTGCCAAACTCCTGCTGGCTCATCACAGATGCAGGGAACACATGGGCTTTTGTTGTCTGGGACAGAGCAACCACCTTCGTGCACGTCCTTACAGAGAGCATGGGCCGCTGCTGGTATCGCCAGGTATTTCTAAGCAGCAGGAACACAGCTGTGTTCCCCTATCCTGTTCCCTCTTTGCCTTCTGGCCTCCTCTGGCAATGGTCTAGTGCAGTGTTCAGTGTTCAACTGACACGAGCACCTGGCAAAGCCCAGATACGGGGCTTAACACATGCAAACTGCGCTTGTAAAACCTGATAAAGCCATTCTCCTTTCCACTTGCCACGCTGCTTAGCAGCAAAAGACAGACTGCCCTGGAAGGCCAAGAGAAAGCAGCCTCTCACCAGCCAGCAGCAGGGGTGCCCAGCAGCGAAAGGCCTTGCTTATGAGAAATGCCAATCAAAACCCCCAGCCTGCCTGGCAGTTCTTTTCACATACTGCCCACCACTTGCTGTCGGGTAAAACTCAGTGCTCTCTTAATTCAGCTACACCAGGACTTCCCCCTGATTGCCTAGCAGAACTCTGAGGAATTATGAGGTTCAGAAGACAAAATGCCAGTGGTTCCGTAAGGTTGATTAATTTACAGATACACCAAACTGTATCTCACAGAATCACAATTTCTTCTAGATCAGCTGCATTTTAATGGTTTAAATTATCTAAAGTATCCTCTAACCTTCCTCTGGATAGGGAAAAGCACCAGCTGAAGCTAGAGATGACCTGTCAGATAAAACTATCTCAAAGTGGTTCTGCAACCTTTGGCGCCAGTGAAATAAAGCGCTTTTGCCCCTGCCAAATGCTGCAGAACCTCTGCACTGATCGTGGCAGCTCAAGGCAGAGCCTGGTCCTGATTTTATGTTTCAAGAACTTAACACTGTGAACTGTCAGTAACTTTTAACTCCAAGGCTTTGCTATACTACTTTGGGCAGATTATTAATTCAATAGTAAAGACATTACTGCTAACTCCTTAAAGAGATGTAAAGAACACTTAGGATCTGGAGAGATGCACCCTCCTTTCAGTCTTAGGAAATAGGAGTAGCGGAACTGTATGTGCATGGCCCAGGTTGATGCTAATACAGACAGATGAAGGAGAGTCTACTGTATTTAATACAGATCCCCTTGGCAAATCCATGACTGCAAGTGATGATGCAGAAATAGAAGGAAAAGGGAAAACAGGAGGAGGAAAAAAGATCCAAGAAACTCTCAAAATGTCTGAAAGTAGAAGAGACAGCCATCAGTGAATGCCTACAGCAGAGCAACAGCAAAGTGATCATCTCAGCAGAAATCACACAAGAACAGAAAACTAGGGTTAAGTAGGAATGTGTTGTGAGTTAGACCCATCACTGCTGGACAACTCTGAAATGAGACACCAGTCGTGCTCTCCATCCAGTGACTGCTTCAGTTATGTTTTGGACAGTGAATTGACACAACTTTCTAGCCTGTAATAGGCCAAACCAAAATGAACCCCTGTTCTCAACTTTCACAGGCGCTTGCTGCAAGCAACCACCACGGGACAATGTATTTGGGGAGCCCATTTCTGCATGACTGCAGTGCCCCTCTCCTGGGGGGTCTCACATTCCCTGTGGTAACCTGCAGAAGAGGGGCAGGATGGACCCGCCAGGCCTCCCTCCCAGGCCAAACGCAGAAATGCTTTCCCGACCACCAGCACTCTATGGAAACATTCCTCCTTTTGGCGCCCCATCTCAGGTTCCCTCTGCCCCATCTCAGGTTCCCTCCCCACAGAGCCACCAACCCACCCTCCATGTCCAACATAACCAATTACAGAGGGAATTTATAGTTGCCAGCTGTGGGCTTCTAGAATTTCACAGTGTGGACAAGAATCTCTTGTCAGATGAGTAACTGGGTGAAAATGGTGCTTTCACCATGACATCCTCATCGTTGTGAATATAGAGTACTGGGGCTGGTGTGGCTGCCAAGCTGGTGTGGAAAATGCATAAACTGTACTACTGCAAGTGAAAACGTGACAGCTCACTGCCCATGATCGGGTGTGCTCCCTCAGCACACTGTCTGGGGGCACTTCTACTCTCACCTCCCAATTGCTATTAAAAGCCTGCCCAAAGTGAGCCAGCAGTGCACTGGATACAAACACACCAGTAAAACCGGAGAACAGAGCCGTGCATGTTGCAGAGGCTCAAATTATAGGGTACCTGGTCAACAACCTTTTCAAACCAGTCCTTTCCCCTTCAAAAAGGTGTGTTCATACCAGTATGAGTCTAAAATTATTTTAAGCTATTTATTCATGAGAATATGAGAGTCCAGATTTCCCTGAGCTTGTCCAGCTGACTTCTGTTATCCCCAGAGGAGTCAAAGAGATGGAGCAGACTGCATAAAGCACTCAAGGCCAAGTTGGATGGGGCTTGGAGCAAACTGCTCCAGTGCAAGGTGCCCATGCCCGTGGCAGGGACTGCAGCTTTAAGATCCCTTCTAACCCAAACCATTCTGTGGTTCTCTCACCCGCACCCTGCTCCCTGCCATCAGCCACGCTGGGCAGCCCAGCATGCACCAGGCTGCAAGCTCACAGCCACCACCGCATCAACACCCTGGCAGCTGCATCCTCTGGTGTCTCCACTACCAAATCCCTGGAACATTTCTGGAAGGTAAGCTCATGGGACAGTAATTTCAAGCCTCCCAACAGGGACCGAGTGCAGCCCGGCCTGCGCGGGTTTATCACCCCTCTGCTAATCTTTCACAGTTTATAATGGCTGCTGTTATCAACCCACGTTAAGACAAGGTCCCGCTCACTCCAGCATGGATATTCAAGGGTAACAACATGAGGATTTGAGGCTTCAGTAAACTTACAGTTGTAGTTAGAGGCCCCTAATGTGTATATATATAAACGCACATATACATACACACAAGATTGTGTTACCCAAATAATTGTTACTTTACTCCAAAGACAAGCATGAATTTATTGCTCTCACTTCTCCCTTATCTCCTCTGGAAAATGCTTTTGCAGGCAAAATGATGAAATACTGAACTTCTAGCCAAAGTCCATGTTATTTATCATTTGATAAAGATGTCAGGCATTTCAAACCAAGATGAAATTTCATGTTAACTCCATTCCTCGATGCAAAAAGGCCAAAACACATAATCAAAACCACATATTAGTGTCAGGCAATGAAATAAAAATCACTTTCTGGCACTTAATTTGCTTTAATCAATTATTTTTTACCCATATATGAATGTAGTAATGACGAAACATCTGGAGATACACATTTTTCTTGTTCACAAAGTAGGTGGTGTCAGCACAAGTTTCCTTGGCTTTCTGTGCACAGAAATCATTGGTCCCTAATGTTTATTCAGCCCTTAAATAACAACATTAAATTAAACTCAAGGACTAGGGCAGGGTGTGTTTCTCCACCTCACCCTGGCCCCTCATCCTTTGGGGGGAAAACAAGAGAGGAAAAAATCACAGAGGGCATCTGGAGGTTGCATTTTTCACTTGTAATGAAAATAAACATTTTCACACAGGCCTAAAAGGCCCAGACACTGTTTCTGCATGCGGGTTCCCAAGCACGCTTTGGGTTCTCGCCTAGAAAAAGGAGGTTTCATCAAGCACAATTATGCATTTGAAGCTTTCTCCTCAATGCAACTTACAGCAGCACAAGTAACCATGGTAAACCTGCCTTTCCCTTGCTTTACAGCATTTTCATGCTGGTTTTGCAAGTGCAATGAATTTGCAAGGCTCTGAAAACAGGTCAGTGGTAGATAAGGAACTCTTAATCTCTGGATAAAGATTATTTGAAGATCCCTCTACACCACATAGCAGCAGTATGTTATCAGGGCTTTTGTTTGGTTGTTGTTGTTAATAACTGCACCAACATGCACAAATTATCCTTTCAGGAAGGCCAAAGGTGAGATGAATAATTCATAACATCTAATGGTTCCAGAGGTTAAAGCTTCACTGCTGTCCCGGAGATCCTGCCTACAGCCACCTGCACGGCTCTGTTCCCATCTCTGAATTTTCCTCCTCATCTAATCCAATGCTCTCTGTGTCTCTCACCCTGGGATGTTTATTTGCATTTTAACACCAGATCAACAGCATCTCCGTTAAATTCATTCTGACAAAGGAGACAAACATCTTCCTAGCTATGTTTATCTCAAGTCTCTTTTACATAGTTTAGATACCAGTACCAAGCGTTTAGGCTCCTTGCGGTAGCTGCCTAATTAGTTAATGCAAATGGCACAGTTCCATTTGAATTTCCCCAGCCGTTCCCAGAGCTCTTTTTTTGAGATCCCTTCACTATGCAAATGTCTTTCTTGCAAGTGCTGTCTGAAAGCAGCTGCACTGGTTCACATACAGCTGCATCAGGGCCACAGAGCTTACTGCTCACCAGCCCTCAAACACGCATCTGAAGAGTGGCCTGGCCTTTCCACTACCCTGACAGCCATGCAACATCCTGCCTATTACAGCACTCATCCTCACTATACACATCTTCCTGCCTTGCTGTTTGCCAGTTTTCTCACCTCTGAGGTGAGATGTTAGCAGGAAGCTGAAATAACTAATCTAGGCACGAACGACTTCAGTTTATAGATGTAGAGTCAGGAGGTGAGAAAAAGACTGTGCTTTTGGGGGCTTTTTTTTTTTTGCTAAACTCCCACTGAATTTCATGAGATTTTTCTCTTTAGCTGCTTTATTACTCACAAGGAACTCGCTGGGATGACGGTCCAGGAGCCTTTCTGCAAATGCCATCCTGATCTGAGTGAAAAGACTCAAACTCCATCTGTATGTGAATACACATTCTGAAATAATATCCTCCCCCAAGACATATTAATGTAAAACCACTCACCATTATAACATGCATTATATGGCAACTACAGCTTACTTTAATAACTCTTAGACTATTACAAGCAGCCTGCCAACTATAAAAACCTTTTTCTGCCATACAGAACAGTTCATTTATAAAGCTGAATAGCAGTTGCTATAAAACACCATGGAATGAAATTGTTACCCAGTCTTTTCTGTTCCCGCTTCCAGGTAGCCACTCAGTGTAAATAACTGCAATAGCTGAGCACTGTGGCTGATAAATTCTTCTGAAAGAAAAATACCCTCCTCTCACCTCTCTCATTTGGAGGGGACGCCTGGGACAGAACCAGTCCAGACACACACACACATGTACAAGAGGAGCCATTCTGGCACAAGGTGGAGCCTGAAGTGTGGGCTTTTCTAGCAGATCCCATTCACTTAACAGCAATATAGTCAGAAAAGAGATTAAACATTAATACTGCATTAAGCAAAATTATACCTGATCCTTTATCAAATTTCCAAGATTCCCTTTGTTTGTGTAAGAAGTGGAAAGATCCAAGCAGTTCTCTCCCAAAAAAGTAACAATACATTCCAAGACAGATTCACTGCATGGCTGTACTAAATACATGCTCACCTTTAAGATACAGTCCCAAGTCCCTGCATTTCCCAGGAGTGCCACATTCTTCCCTAAGGAGACTAATCACACAGTTTAAATTCTGAATGTATATTGGATTCACCCAGAACTTTAAGGCCAATACATTTATATTTCATTTTTAAGATTTAGGAAGGGATTGTTCTGCAGGTACATCTTGCCAGAGACACCTTGCTTTAACTGCTTGTGACCATTTTAAGTAAAATCACTTTACTTTTACCTCTCTTTCTTTGATATATTCCTTGTTAAGTTGCACAGCACTGAAGGACCAAAAAAAACCCCAAATCCACACCATACACAATCACAATCATCATTTAAATATTAAACAGAGAACTTTCATGCAGAAATAAACCTGTGCTTTAGCATCTTACCAGTCTGTAGCCAGTAGGAGAACAACATTTCAAACCCTAGCAAGGGCCCCCGCACCTTGGGTGGAGTCACGTTCATATACACATGAACACATTGTAGATATGGTCAGTAATTAAAATGGGACTAAGGAAACAGTCTGCAAAGGAGCAGAGGAACCTGCAGAATCTGCACAGCACTTCTCCAGCGGCAGCACCCGGTTTGAGTCATGTATCAGATGGGTTTTGGTTAAAGCCACAGTGGTTCTGCAGTGTGTAGCCTCTTTTATGCTCTTGCTAAAATGGCAAAATTGCCCTTTGCACTTTCCACAGTTACTGAAGTTACTGAGAAATAAATATATCTGGAGATGGAAAAGGCAAGCAACCATGAAAGAGAGTGAGTCCTGGCTGCTGCCTCTTAAAACGTCACCCATCCCCTGAGCTTACCTTTGCTGCTGAAACCAGGGCTGGGAGTACAGACTAGATGCATTTTGCCTGTTGCTCTCCTAGACAGTGACAAGGGTTATTAGAGAAAAGGGCTCCGTTTTCAAGCTTCTTAGCCATGGTGTCACAACAAACCAAAAAGGCTACCAACAGAGATAGGTGACAGTGTGCTTCGCAGCTTGGCCAGTGCAAACCCAGCCTTACCTGGGAGACAGAAATCACCTCACCTGTTCTGAAACTTGATTAACCATCAATGCAAACCTAAATAGAAAAGATTAGCAAGAAGGAGTTGTATGGGGAAAGCAGTAATTAAGAAGCAGTAATTAATCCCTGGAAGCTCAATGTCTCCTGACACAACCAGACAGATTTTACATTTCCAGGCTGCACAGCTGGTTTCTCTGACTCAAGGGTCATATCCTTGGGTATGGTTCCACTAACTGAATTCTTGTACACAAGCTTTGTGTCAGTTTTAGTTGCCCTTGTTCCCTTTCTCCAGTGATCCCATCAAGTATCAGGATGTGAATTCCTTCAGGAGAGTGGATAACAGACACCATCACATCCCCGACATCAAATTGCTCACCAGAGGGCTGACTCCATCTCTCCAGACAGCTCCACTTACAGCACCAGGCCACAACTTCTAGAGATAACTAAGTCCTCTTATTACAGCTCCCAGCATGTTTATTTGAATAGTTTGGAGGGAGGGGGTTTATACAGAGAGGGAAAAGATCCAATAACAATATACAAAACCTCATGCTTTTCAAGTTGCTGCAGTGAGCAAAGCCAGGAAAGAACACTCGCAGCTGTACGTTAAATTAAGGACACTCAGGCACAAAACGCAGCCTCCTGAGACATGCACACCCCAGGGACTACAAAGCAAAGCAGCTGGGTAAGGAGAGCGCCTAGCAGAAGAGCCAGCAGTTTTAACTGCAGCTGGTGGCAGAAGGAGAACACGTGTATGTGGATCATCCTACCCCATTAGCAAACCACAACGTCTGTATTTTTTGTACATGTTCTCTCCTATTTACTCCAAGTGGTTATCTCTGCAGAAAGCCCTTCTTAGGCCTGGCAAGCACAGACAGTCATTATAATGCTATGGCTGTGTTAAACACAGCACTTATGGTTCAAGCAAAGCAGCTGCTGGAGAAATAGGGAGTAGATTTAACAACAACTAAAAACCTGAAGTTTTGACAAGAAGAAAATGGTCCTGCGGCAGAGGAGGCTGAAGCAAATCTCTCAGACAGTCTCTGCTGAAAGGTATAGAGTGAACCTACTGCGTCCCATTCACTTACTGCTGAGGAGCTGCTGGCTAGCAGGAAGTAAAAAAGAACACCCCAAACAAACAAATCCAGTTAACATGTTTTTCACTCAAGTACAAGAAAGGGAGAAGCACTCTGGAGCTACCACAAAGAAGGTGACAGAGCACAAACAGTCAACACAGAAATAGGGGAATTGTTCACACTTCCTTCAGGCACATATTTACTTTCTGGAAAGAGTAAACATCAATCAGTGCAGCTTGTTTATAGTGTAAGCCAAAGGGATAGCAACTAAATATGCTAGTATTGATCATCCAGGATAACACTTAAAGCTGCATGCAGCCCCATCCCATACCCAGTGCAGCAAACAGGGTTGCTCACAGCTGCCCCACTCCTTTCTGTGAGCAA
The DNA here is from genome assembly GCA_032466535.1 of Forpus xanthops. Classification (NCBI taxonomy): domain Eukaryota; kingdom Metazoa; phylum Chordata; class Aves; order Psittaciformes; family Psittacidae; genus Forpus; species Forpus xanthops. Next base: position 14,790 of record JASSUY010003008.1, on the reverse strand, counting down.
TTGTCCCAGACAATTGTCCCCCATCCAGACCCACCCAAACCACTCAACTCAGAGGCTTTGACTCACCTCAGGGTACAGCAGACAAAAAAACCCTTAAGCTCACACATGCTTCTGCTTCCTGAGACATCAACTTGGCCCAAGTCTACCATCCCATAAGCCCCAAAGCACTGCAGCACTCAGACGAGTCCATGTGAGTCCAACACATGAAAGGCTTGACACTGGTTACTGAACAGGTAGGCACCCAACCAAGAGTACAGGCACAAAGGTGACTTCAGGTGGGTGATGTAACACCCTAAGAGCACACATTATGCCCTGAACTGCTTACTGAGCCCCCAGACTCAACATAGCCAAGCTTAGTGCACACACAGCCCCTGCTTACCTCTTGGTGCCACTGCAGGGAATTTGGGGGTGGGGGTGCAGCTGCCTCCAGCTGGTGTAAAGCAGCCCTGCCCCTGAACCATGGGTCCTGCTGCCACCTCCCTTCCACTGGGAGCAAGGACATTGCTCCAACTGACTCTTCACCTCATGAAAAGCAATCGGCCATTACCAATAACTCTGCTATTGCTACAGCCACTGAGTAAGTTGGGAACAGGCAGCCAAGAGGAATATGGGAGGAGTGCCCCTGTCAGGACTTAAGCCAGTTGACTCCAATCCCTTAAAACAGCAGAAGTGCTAAAATGTATCTTTTGGCAAAAAAATAGGTCAGCTTGAAGGCAATTCTAAGAACAAAACAGCCCCTTCCAAGTACTTCAGCAACAAGGTAGCAAAAATACAGGAACTGGCTCTGATTAGCGAGAACAGGCTGGGGACAAAGGGCCAAAGCACGGAATAAACGTGGAAATACACCTAAGCCAAAGACACAAGCAACCCATCAGGGAAGGACTCATAAAGTATAAATACAGGCTGTCCTTCTGCATGTAAATAGAAGATGTGTACATGTATATTTAAATCTACTAGTTTGAGCTAATAAGAACAACATAATAACATACAGTAGGTCCAGAGGAGGGCCACAAAAATGGTAACAGAGGTGGAGCACATCCCCTATGAGGGAAGGCTGAGAGAGTTGGGGTTGGCTCAGCATGGAGAAGAGAAGGCTCAGGAGAGAACTCATTGCAGCCTTTCAGTATTTAAAAGGGGCTTGGAAAAAAGATGGGGAGAGACTTCTTCACAGGGCAAGGGGTGACAGTTTCAAACTAAAGAAGGGATATTCAGGCTGAATGTGTGGAAGGAAATCCTGAAACAGGCTGCCCAGAGAGGTGGTGGATGCACCATCCCTGCAGATATTCACGGCCAGGCTGGATGTAGTTCTGGGCAACCTGATCTAGAAGATGTCCCGGACTGATGCAGGGTGTTGGATTAGGTGAGCTTTGCAGATCCCTTCCAACACAAACTGTTCTATGATTATCAGGGGGTTGGAACTAAATGATCTTAAGGTTCTTTCCAAACCTAACTATTCTATGAGTCTGTTCTATGTAGAACTAGGAATGTATTTTAGAAGTACAGTGTAAGTAGGCTATCAGAGGATCAGTGAAATCAAGTGACAAATTATCTCTAGGCTCACTGTATGGTGTTCCCTCGACCTTACTGTGCAACAATATGGCATGCATCCTCCTTGGGCAAAGAAAGCTATTCAGAGCACCATTTAACAGCCTTGCCTAAAGAAAGTTTCACCCCACATCCAAACCCATCATATCGAATGCATGCCCTCATATATCAGTTTCCTAAAACAGGACTTAAATACACACAACAGCCACACTTGGAAGGAGAACATCACCCATAGACGGTCATCTGGGAGGTGTCAATTTAGCTTCAGACAAGAGGCAACACATAATGAAAACAGACAGATCAACAGCAGCTACCTCAGATCATCTACCCTGATGTACTACATTATGCGATGACAGAAAATACTTGTCTGTAGCCATCCAGTTGTAAGCAAAGACCAAAAAAACAAGCTTAGAAGAGGACACAGTAGTTCTTTTTATAGATACAGTCTGCTACCCAACCAAAATATACAGAAGAAGCAACATAGAAGAGGGCTTCTTCAAACCTTGACAGGGGCCTTCCCAGTAATGAGGGAGCAGGTAAACAGCAGTTGAGACAAAGCATCACAGCCAAGGTGGGTTGGCAAGAGGCTCCCCCAGCCAGGTAAGCCAAGCACAAACCTAATGAAGGTTAATGAAACCTAATTTTCCACCAGGCCTTGCAGCAAACAGGGACTCAGCAGAGTGGGACTCACACAGTGCAAACCTCTGCCAAACCACAGAGAAAGCAGAGGAAACAGACTGCTCGACCAAGGATAAATGACTTGGAGGAGAAAAGTGGTAACAGCCCATGCCTTACTGCAGAAAAGCTTCAAAAGCAGGCAGAGCTGGTGATGAAGAAGAAAACTTGAAGCAGAGAGCGCTGGTGTGGGACACCTGCTTTGAGGCCATGTCAGCAGGGTTTGTTCAAATCTCAGGAATCAGGGCTGTACTTCACTTGATCACAACTTTGTACTCAATTTGGAAGATTTTAATTGCCTTTTTAATGAAGCCATGCTCAATTACAAGCTTGCTCAAGCAGGAAGCTGCCACACCTTGGCAGTTTGATGGTATGCTCAGATACACAGGCTTTTTGATTTTCCTAACAGTGAATTTCTAACACAGAGTGGATGCCCCCAAGACCCAGGTATGTGACTGCCACCTCAGCCCTGGCAGTGCTGCAGGGACCAGGGCTGCTCATCACTGGCAACCAAGAGGCTTCCCAAGGCCAATTAAAGGATATAATCAATGTTGCATTGTGCAACAGTATAGCCACAACTTTTTTAAGCATGTTACTATGAGGGTGGAGAGGCATTGGAATGGTTGCCCAAGAAGTGGTAAATGTCAATCCCTGGCAGTGTTCAAGGCCAGGTTGGACAGAGCCTTGGGCAGTCTAGAGTGAAGCATCCCCGTCCATGATGGGGGAGTTGGAACTAGATGATCTTAATGTCCTTTCCAACCCAAACCATTCTATGACTCTGCATTAGCCTCCCAGAAAACCATAGACGGATGAAGCCTCACATGTACTAAGGCACATTAAATGCAGTATGACTCCCTGTGAGCAGCTTTCCTGGGTGTCACCAGCAATGGAATGCCAGCTTGGCTAAGATATCCTAGCCATGCTCCCAGCCAATGGCTCCTCCCTTACACCAGATCCTGGACAATCAACGAGGTGATTTCTGCTATTTTTTTCCACCTCTTGAAGCTGGATATGGGGTTTGAATCAGCACCCTGAACTGTGGGGCTGCACACAAGAGGTTTCAGCACAGCCCAGGGTACTGCACCATGGAGACACAGTCACCTCTCCCAGGCACATACTCGCTGCTATCTCCTCCTTTAGCAAGATGAACACACACCAAAAAATGCAATCTGGCTATTTGTTTAGCATCACTCGATAATAACATTCATTATTTCAACTCTGAGCTAATGAGCAGCAGATGTAAACAGCCAGAGGCTCCGATTCAGGCTGTTGGCTCATCTCAGCCTGTCATTTATTAATCTTTGAGGAATGTCTCAGGCATTAAACAATTATTACTAAATCTGTTGGTTTGGGTTTCAATAGGGTTTTTTTAAGCAGCGCTCTACATAAAAAAGAACAACTGCATGAACATTAAGGCACACTAAAACTTGTCGAAGCTCCCCTTTTCGATGCAGTATTAGCAGCAAACACAAGGGCAATGTTTCTATTTTTTCCAGCAAAGTCCTGTCCTCACAAGCAGTGACTCTGCGTTTTCAGCTCGCAGGGCACAAATCCAAGTGTGATCTCATGCAACTGTCAAACCCCTTCTAACAGAAAAAAAGCCTGTGCCAAGAACAGGTAGAAAAATCCTACATAGCTCTCTGAGGAGTTGGTTATACAAGCAGAGAATTTCCAGAATGTGTTTTGCCCCACTTATTTTAAAGTTTGAAATAATCAGAGACAGTTCAATGTGCATCTGGTTCTTTCTTTCCTCTGCCACCAGAAAACACATGTTCATTTTACCACTGTGTTTGAAACAGACAGTTGCTGGTGCAACCAAGACAAGCCACAAACGTTCAGCTCTACGGATGAATAAAGTAGCATGTCCATCACAAAATATAAGCAATCACTTGTCTGAACCCCATTTTCAGTCTTTTGTTGGGTTTTTTAAACACCTTTGGATATTGCCTCTGCTGGTTTTACACCAAAAATACTTATGTTCTGTTCAGCACAGGTGCTTTCAGAGTAGGTGGTTTGAAAGGGGGAATGAAGCAGATCCAGGGCTCTGCAAAGTCAAGGAGGGAGAAAAGGAGCACAGAGCCTAGCCTATTCTGCAGCCACTGCATCTCCCACCACACCTTGTTCAGACCTAACGGGATAAAGAAAAACCTCTGCTTCATCAGGCCAGCCCTCTGATTATATCTACTCTAATGGAAAGTGGCTTGAGCTTTGTTTGCACTGAAACTGGCTTTCTGAAGGACAACTTGAGGTCTCCACAATGGGTCCATCCTGCTGACTGCAAACATCACACAGTAAGATGTACAAATGTTCCCACTACTAATCCCAGTAACACACTTAGTAAGGATCCAAACACTATGAGGGACGAAGCACTCGAACACCAATTAAGTACTTGCCTGAATTAAGGCTCAGGCTGCTACAAAATCTCAGAACAGAAAACTGTTTGAGAGGAGGGACATGAAAACAGAGAGGTCATTTTACTGAATATGGACTGGCTGGTTGGAAAACAAAGCCCCACTTCTCCCCAACACACTTGTAGGAGAGCAGCTGCAAAGCCCGGAGATCTCCAGCCTTAGCTCATACATACGCAACGACACGTCTTTCATGTTGTGTTAAGTACCCCAGAAACCCTCAACCTAACACAGTGCTAGACAAGATGCAGTTTTAGGGTTAAGGTTGAGAAGATCACATGGAAATACAAAAATTATCAGCACAAATTTAGAAGTGCCAACTTCCCAAAAGCATTACCTGTGATTTTCAAATACTCCAATTTAGACACATGCGTACAAGGCAACAGCTCAGACACTGCACTGATGCGTAACTCCACCACAGGTGAGGCAAGTGCTACTTTTGATACCCCTCAGAGTCAAAACTGAAAGCCTGATATTATTAATATTATTCTACTGATCCTCTTTCAGGCATTATGAGGACATAAAGACATTTCTACTTACCGCATTCTCCTGTGTTAATATTTAGGGCGGAATAACCATATCTTGCTACAACCCACACTATCACTAAAATAAGCTTCGCCAGTTTATACATACACACACAAACTACAGTCACAGTAAAACACCGTAATAGAGTAACACTGAGCTTTGAGGCAGCAGATCTGGAGGTATTCAGTGTGTCATCATGTCCAAAAATAAGTAACAATACACACAGCCACAGGTAAACAGCTGGGAGTTTCTTAGGTTTAATTTACAACATCTAGTCTAGAACACACCTTAGGAGTCATTAGGGTGTAACTACAGAGGTAACTGCAATAACTAGATAGGCTCAAAGGGAAGAGAAGAAGCAGCTCCTTGCTTGCATTTCAACCCCCACGTCGAAATATCATCATGCAATTACTACAGAAATATTTTAGTTATCTTTCTACACTTTTCACCTCACTGTACAGTCCCCAAAAGGACACCTCTGAAATGCATTTCTGAGAGGTACGGGTGCAGCAAAGCTGCCTGGGAAGTAGATGGCATTTAGTGACACTCCTCCAAGTCCAAGGACCTGCAGAACTAAAACTCACTTTGTCTCCTTACAGACTGCTGTAGTTAAGTAAAGCGGGAAAGGTGCTTCCCTGGAGACACTAAAAGATTTGCTGAGTAACCTCTGAACCAAAGAGCCACGTAACAAGACAAGCCTGAATTCCTGTCTTTATTTGGGATACCTCCTTTCCTACAGAGGGATTTCCACTGTGGTAAAGACTCACAGAAATTACTGCAAACATTTCTTTTGTTCTTTAGTTTGTTGCTTTGAATCAGACAGTAGAAGCAGAATTAAACCATGGTTTTCTGAGATGGGAAGTGCTAGATGCTTCCTTGGGGGTAGAAAAGGACTGGGCATAGCTTTCTCCATGAACGTCGGTAAAAATGAGTCCCATGCTCTTCAACTGAAATCTGCTGAAAGCCATACAGCAAGTACCCTATGGAGCAATTTCAGACTGGCAGGACAGGTTAGAGAAGCTTTGTACAGAAATTAGCCTTGAAATAACTTACAGACCTGATCCTGATTTATTTTTATCACTTCATGAAATGCAGCATTCCTGGTAAGGTCTTCAGCATGTTATGGAATGGTTCACTGCAATGAGAGAAGGTAATGGCTACAGAGCATGAAAAGGTACTTGCCCCTTGGACTTCTGAGCTGCATGTTCTGCAGATTTAAAGGATTGCCCCTGACTCCCATTATCTGTCACCATGACAAAATTCACTGCAAGATGAAACAGTCAGCGATCCCTCAATCACGGAAAATATGCCCTACTTTAATATTCCGTTATTTTTGTGGTTTTGTTTTTGTTTCACTGACTATGGGTGAGACAGATTTTGTTTTTCAGGAAAACCAAGTTGCTTGACTATCACATCCACTAACAAACAAAAACAGAAGCATTAGCCTAGAAAAGAAAACAAGGGCTGAAAGGGATACAGGACTGATGTTTACTTCCCTGATTTATTTAGACATCAGAAAAACAACTAAAGATCTGGTGGGTACAAAAATAAAAGGTGCAAATTTGCCACAAATATCTAGGATTGTGAAAGAGCTTCTTGAGCCTTCATTTTCAGTTCACCAAGAGAGGTTCTCTGGAGGAGCTGCAGGGGAAAAGCTTGACCAGGGTTTTGCTAAATCATACATTTTCTGTAGGAAATAACTTCACTGAGCACATGCATAGCCATCCATACATCTCTTTGCTCACAGACACCAGGAAACAGTCCAAATTCAAACACTTGTTACTACACAATTTCCAACAGCCCAACAGGGCTGTTATCCAAATTAATATTATCTATGAGGCAGTGTAACAACTAGCAATAATACTTGTCATATTTAACTCAAAGCTAATGCAAATATGGACAATAACACTGATTAAATCTGAGCCTTGTTTTGTTGAAGCCATTATCTGTGCCATTGTCTGCAGACACTGTCACGTCCACCTGGAAATTTAAAACTCTAACATAAGAAAAACTTGAAAAGAACTTCTTTTTTTCGGATAAAATAATTCTTTTTGAATAAAAAGATTCTCTGTTAGCAATTTAATCTCTCCTGGGTTTTCAATAGCACTCTGGTGGAAGAAAGCCATAGCAGAAGCACAAAGGTTCTTGGCCAAACTCTGCTTCCTTCAGCACAATCTACAGGTAGAAGCAGGAGTGAAGGCAGAGATGAAAATAAAGGACCTTTAAAAGGCTTATCCTGCTGACAGCATGCTAGCTGGAAGCTGTGGCACATTCTGAAGTCTCCAGCTTTACAAACCCATTTGTGTTGCTTGAGTAGCAGCTGCACCACTGGTGAGGATTTGGCCTGTGGCAAGCAAAATACAAGATCATCAGTGAGCAAGTATATGTGGGATCATTGCACTCCATGTTGATATACAGGCACTTTTATTGCTGGACCACGGTAACCATTCTGCACTGAGGTCTTAAAAATGTGTCTCACTTCAGTTGGAAGTGTTACCTGAGTCTTTCTAAAGGAGGAAGGGCAATAGCTATTGGTCTAATTTAAATAGCTATGTTCTGTCCACCTGAAGTGCATTACTGTATTCAAACTGAAAGCTGGCCAGCATACCTTGTGAAATAAACCAAGGAAACATTAGCAACAGCAAGCAAGCTCATTCAGAATACAACTTCTACAGCTTTACAGTGCTACGCAGCCCTGATAATGTGCTGGGCTACTTGCTCACCAGTGACTGACAAGGAAGGGTATCCCTCCCTATCCCAGTAGCCCCATCTCCTGTAGCTTTTGGGGGTTTTTTTGTACGTCTCCAAGCCAAAAATTAAGCCCGGCACAACTTAGTTTATCAGATGCAATAAAAGCTGTAAAGATTTTTACTACTCATGTTCACCATTACTAGTTCTGAATAGAAAGGGACTGAGCAAGAGGGTTCTAGTTATGTAAATGCATGGCATTAACATAGACATCACAGGTGCTGGTAATGCTGCATAAGCAGGCACATGAAGAAGTGGTAAGATTTGCTTCTCAAATTTATTTCTTGAAACAGGGTTTTGTCCCTCAATTTGCTTTAAAGAAGACTGGCTCAATAGGAAGCCAATGGCCTCTCCTGAGGGATGCCAGATTAGAATAAGGAGTCACAACATATAAAACAGGATAGTTAAATTGAGGCGTCCAGCTTAATTTCTGCTCTTGCATTTGCACACTTATATAATTTCTTAATTCTAGATGTTACAGACAACAGAGAATTTGTTTTATTAAAAGCCACATACACTGTCAGTCCTCACATACATATGCACAAAGGTAATCAAACTCCTAACAGCAGTGACAAAGCTTGCCAAGTTATGTTCAGACTTTGGAAACTATCCATAGAGTCATAACTGGAAGGCTTGTGTGAGGAAAGAGGCAGAGCAGCACCCCACAACGCAGATGAATGACATTACTGTAGTCAGTTGTGTCCCAAGGGATACCACAGTCTGCTGTACAACACGAACAGGCTGTGAAAGTCTTCATCCAGTCCTGTACTTAACCAAATACACTTACGAACTGTTAGACAACACTAATGAAGCTTCTTTAAAAAAAAAGAAAAAAATAGAGAGGAAAAGCATCCAAGCATCTTTAAAGGTGGCTGTGGCAGACAGATTTATATTCTTTTATTCTGTTTTGTTGGGATTTTGTTTTGTTTTAAAAAAAATGAGAGATCACGTTAAACAGACTTATGGCTTTGTCTACATCAGAGATTTGCTCTGAAGCAACAAAATCCCTCCAACTGAAATCATCACACCACTGAGGTTCAAAATAGCACTTTTACACTGCATCTCATATACAGACCATTGCCAATGCATTCACTACCCAAACCAGTATCAGATATCCAACTGCAGACCAGAGCATGCATGGAACAAGTCCAAGTAGATCCTTAATTGCAATATGGAGAAGCCAAAAATCCTTTCACATTTGGTGGTGATAGCACACATCTTACACTTATCTTAGACCTTCCCTGACATGTCACAAAATAAACCACAACATATAGATGGCAGAGTGCAGATAAATTTGTCACCACCAGGAAGTCACTTTGGTTCACTAATCTGACAGGAGGAAAATAAAAGCAAGAGCACCCATTTCAGACCCTTGAAGAGCATAAGCTGACTCACTGAGGGATGAGATAAGCACCAAAGCCATCATGTCACAACTGCAGAGCACACGGCCGCAAGTGGAAAGCAGGAGGGAAAAGCAAAGCAATCGTTTTTGGCAGCAGCAGATGGTTAGATCAGACCTTCTTGAGCCAGAAACATGGAAACACACACCACCGATCACGAGGCACGCCACATTTTTGCCTGGTTTCAGCTTGTGGTCTGCTGCAGAGATAGCCCCCGAGCCTCTCCTTTGGCCTTGGCTGTGTTCACTCCCAAGCGGTGTCTGTCAAAGACATTATTTTTAAGTGCTGGAGCAGAATCCTGCCTCAAATCAAGTTAAGCAAACACAGATGCTAGTTTTACCATGTGCCAGACACGTGCACACTCCAACACAGGAGCACTGGTGGGTTTCACTGGCACCCATCCCTGGTATGGTAAAGGCCTCAGGACTGGAGTCACTCCTGGGCAGCAACACTTTCTTTAGGGACACAGAAAGTACTCTCCTCTCCCCAGAAAGGCTGCAGAAACTCAAATAGCTTAAATTGTTGATGAACTGACTCAGATAACTCCCCTGTATTCAAAAAAAATGCCTTATACTAACAAAGGGACAGAGAAATTTCACTCAACCTACAGTACTCTTCGCCATTTGACTTGTTACCCCGAGATGGAAACACTTGTCTGATCCCTCAGCACCACCAGCCTGTTTGGCAGCATCTGCTACGTAGTTGTTACTACCATCTTCCCAGGTTTTGCTTTCCAATAAAAATACCACTGTGCCAGCAGCACTGCTTGAAGGAATCTCCATCTGCGTGATCCAACCAGAGCAAAGAACACACTGACCCCAGGATATCACGTTCAGAGTCCACGGCAAAAACTCCTGCCAGCACAAAGGCATGATCCAATTCACTTGTTAACCAAGAAGTAATTGGTCATTACTCAGCCACAGCACATCCAGGAGACACAAAGACATGAAATACTGCATGTTGCAGATGGGAGCTTGGAAGTCTGGCCTTCACCATGCTGGAATCCAGCTGGTGGCATATCTGCAAGAAGAATTTAATAGACCCCAAAAAAAGACAAAAGATTAACACGCCCTCCTTTCCTACTTCAGCGTAGAACTATAGCTCTTTTCTCCTCAGTTTATCAGCTGAGAGTAGGTGGCAGCTACATAAAGACACTTCAGGAGAAGCTATATATAGGGGGAAGTGAACTCCTCTCCAGGAAGTTCTAGATCTAGGTCATCTTGCTTCTTCTGGGAAGTACGAGAAAACAGGTTACTCACTGAACAAGAATACGGTTTGCAGAGGAAAACAAAGACTACTTGAAGCACGACATTTTGTGTGGGTAGTATTTTTACAAATAAAACTAGTTAGTCATTAAACACTGTCTCCAAATGCCTTGACTCCATCTATTGTAAATCAAAAAAACCACTGTATTTACACAAAAGAATGAGCACTCTTTGATAAACTTACTCTTAGTAGTTTAGCCACACAGTAAAACAAATAAAACTTCAATTCTTTGAAATTCCAGATAGTTTCTCTAAATTCAGACATCGAGTAAAATCCTTCCTTCCACTTCATTCTTGTTTCTTACAGATGACTGGCTGGAAGGATTATATACAACCCAGAAGAGTTCCAGGTGAGTCATCATACGAATCTACTCTGATGGATTAACTACCACATTACCGTTCCCAGATGAGGATGGAGTGGGAGAGCAACCGAGCAACTCACTCACATTTGGGTCAAAGGCCATCATCTAACTCAACCCAGGGTAGCTGGCCATCAGAACCACCACAGGATCACATGGATGCATTAGCTAAAAAGGTGTGCCTCTATCAGGGCACGCAGAGGACTCTCCTTAGGCAGGGAGAGACCTTAGAGTAATACTACATATGCAGCTCTTCTTATTAGTTCCTGATTTACAGATCCCCCAAAAATGTCAAGGTGAGGTGTGAACCTGTGTTGTAAGTTCAAGTAACTACAGGGAATTTATTAGCTCTCGTGAGCACTGCAAAAATAGCTCATAGAGCCCCAGAGCCCAAGGAACTAAGGTGAAAAAAGCACTAACCTAGAAAACAATTGAGTTTTTTTGCTTGAATTTTAAAAGCGATACTGGTTCCTTCCAAGAAGGGCAATATACTTTCAAGTATGACACTCTCCACTAGACAATTCACAGCTGCCTCAAGGTCTCCAAGTATATAGATTCAATATTACAGAACTCTGTGACACTACAGCAATGACTTGGTCATATTTCATAAGCTAAACTGAAAATAAATGGATGAACTGCAATACAAATCATAATACCTAAACAGAAAACAACCAGGGGAAATCCTCAAACATCAGAAACTGGCAACAGCAATTAAGCAAGTACTATTACAGAGCATAAAGTCTTCTGGTGTTAAAATATTAATTTCAGTGTCTTAACTAAACCTGGATTTAGAGCATTAGTTTGCTGATATGAGCCTTTTATACAGTTTCCACTGAATACAGTAGTTAACTGCTTTCTGTTAAGCAACAGTACAGACCAAACCAGTTTAGCAGTTTGGTACTTGTGTAGTGAAGCAATGTTTGCACCTGTGCTCAAAACCTGAGAGCAACTAACTTCTCTTCTTGAATTTTAAATACTATTACTTTATTCAGGCAAAATAAATACCGGTCTCAATCTACACTGCAAAATTATGCCTGAACTACAGATTTTGACAACCATGTTAATAAAATGCTGTGATAAATGTTCAGTGCACAGAACAAACTCTATATCTGGGTTTAATTACAGTGATGAATAAAAGTCAGACACAGGCATCATTCCAGAGCAGTCATGCATTATATTGTCCCGTAGGTACTGAAATAATGGAATCTGATGTACTTTGATCTCTTAGATAAGTCTCCCACAGCTCTGAAACAGAGAGGGCGAGAGCACCCAGCCTCATCCAACTCTGCAATGTTCGCACACTGACTCGTAAGAGATTTGTATCCCCCACTACCAAGATGCATCTTAGGGGAATAAATCAACTCGGATAAATATTGTTCCATTTCCTTCTGGCTAGAGCTTGCATATAAATCATCAGGAGAGCCATGCAGAGTGTTAGTGGTGAGGACTACAGGGAAACCTTACAGTCTCTACAGAACTACTGTCCAAGTATATATAGCTATATTACAGATATATTTCTGGGTTATAGTCTAGTCTGTCTTTTTTAAGCAGTTTTGCCATGACAAAGATTAGAAATTGGCAGTATCTGGTAAATTTAATGGTTTTAATCATGGCTCAGAATAGCAGATTCCTTGCTTTTGTCCAAACCAGTACTGACTGAATGATTTTTGCTTACCACTGGATATTCACACAGCTTAATTAAATTTTATTAGTCATAAACCTTGATGCTTCTGGGACCTTTCTCAGCAGTCGAAACTCTAATGGCAGACGAACTAGCTACAATCCCAAGCACTGGAAAACTCAGCATCATCAGCCAGCTGAGATTTGTCTTTGAGAATGAGGCTGTGCTGTATTCATCATCAAAGGCATTCTGGCCTTGGAGTTCAGTGAACTATAAAGAAGGACTGCTTCTCAGCAATGCCTCTAGGAATGCTCTGAGTGGGGAAAAAGCAGATGAGAGGACACAAAGCACTCTCCAGTGTCCAAAAAACATGATCAAGGGAAACAGGTTTCAGTATTGCAGGGATAATAGTCTGCACATTCATCGCTGCATGCTGGGGCTAAGGGAAAAACTGAATTTCCTGAGTCACAGTTTCTCTTATTCCTCCAACAGTTTCAGTCCTCCCCCAGGCACTTCAGGTCTACATCATCCCTAAACTTAAACTAGTGGCTAAAAACAGAGGCAGGATGAGAATGCACAAAAATCAGCCCAGCCTTTGATACAATGCTATGCATGCACACACGTGTGCGAAGCATTCTGGTGCATCAGCAGAAATGCCCAATGCAATAAACCAGCTGGTTGTGATTTGGCTGACGCAACTGCGGTTGAAAGGATGGTTCTTTTATCTCCTCCTCCAGTTGCTGCATGCATCTGCTGTTTGTCCGTGTCACTGCGCGTGGATTGTGGCCCAGCAACTTTTATGCCACCGGCATTCTGACTTTCTTCTTCACTGATGAGAAACAGAGCTACTGGTGGATTCCTATGGAGGACTGGTAAATAAAACAACCGCTCTCTAGAACCGTTTGGCCTCTTAGAAATTGTTTCATTAGTTCATAGGAAAGTCATGGTTGATTTGCTTTACTCCACTCCACAGATCATTATCTCTTCAAAACATAAAACTACTTTGTTCTCCGTGGTTCAGAAACTGAAGTCCAGATGTATGGCCAGCAACAGCTGCACAACCCAGAAATGAGCCAGTGGTATGTACGGGAAGTACAAGAGCTTCCTAAACACATGGTGGTCCTAGATTTCTGGGGAGGGAGGTACTGTTTGTTTGGGTTGGCTTGCCTGAAAGAATGCACAGTCTCCCAGCATAATGAAGATTCATCATCCTGATTAGGCAAGATTTCTTATTACCATCTTCACAGCCTCTTCATTCCTACTAATTGAGCATCTGGAACATGGGCTACCAAATAAGTGCTGAACTATCAGATTCCAAAACAGATTTTAGGAGACTTCTCTACTGCCTTAAGCAGATTTCCTGATGACGCTCCCTCTTTACATCAGCAGGCTTGTTGTAAACTCCTGCAAAGGTTCATTTTGTTATGGAGGAATATTATTTTACCACAATCAAGTTAACATGGAACACTTTTTAAACATGAATTAAATCACCAAGAATGCCTGCACTAAAGATAAACTTTATTACTCTTTTGCTCCTCATATTACAGTGAGGAAACTAAAGCACAGACCAGTGCTTTGCGAAAAGTTGCAAACTGAAGACTGAACTATGACTGACAAGACCTTAAGCTCGGGCTGCCAGAGAGATTTCTTGGTGGATTTTGTTTAGTTTAGTTTTGGGAGTGGGAATTATTTTGGACTGAAGTCCACAGTGCACTTTTACCCAGCAAGAAGCTACACATGTCTCTAGCTCTGCTGGGAAAGGTCACTGCTGCAGCTACCTCCTCAAGAGGCTGGCAGGACAACAAGAAAGACAGCATCTTCTACGTAAGTATATCCTACCTTCAGGAGGCAGGACACATCTTCACTTCTGAAACCTTTACAATGTCAGGGCAAATTTCTCTCATAGACTAAATCAGGACTGAAGTTTGCTTTGCCTTTTGAAGTCAGAATAGTGACTCTGGCTTTTTCCCTTGAAGAGGTTTTAGTCTAACCCAGCTATGACATCCCTAAAAACCTGCTCATTTTGTAATTGTTTGGTCTCTAAGGAACTGTTTCATTAGCTCATAGAAATGTCATGGTTGATTTGCTTTAGTCTATTCCACAGACCATTACCTCTTCAAAATATAAATACATTTCTCTCTGTGTGTCCATGGGGAGGCAATAACAAGGACATGCAGAAAGTCTGGAAGACAAGTCTGTCACTTGCAAGTGGTGTTATTTTTAGTTTCTTGACCTTACGTTTGG